>OMLM01012318.1:0-29630 GCA_900302695.1 Helostoma temminkii
CCTACAGGTCTCTGGTTTCCCACACTCTGTCTTTTCACTGCAGGAACAAAAGAAGTGTGTCTTATTATGCATCACATCAAATACAATGTGAGATTTCTTTAAAGGGGAAATGACTGAGCATAAACACTTTATATTAAATCACTTTTAACTGAGAGTTATACGCTATATCTGTTATTTTTTTTCTCAGTAATAGTATTCATTCATCTTCTGAACCGCTTAGTCCCCACAGGGGACTATCCCAGCCAGCATATGGGCAAGACAGGACAGGTCGCCAGTCCTTTGCATGGCCACATATAGACAAACAATAATTCACACTCTCACTCACACCTACGGGCAATTTAGACTCCCCAGTTAATCTGACTGCATGTCCTCGGACTGTGGGAGGAAGCCAGAGTGCCCGGAGAGAACCCACGCAGCCACTGGGAGAACATGCAAACTCCAGACAGAAAGACCCTGGCCGATCCAGGACCTTCTTGCTGTTAGGCGACAGTGCTAACCACTGCACCACCGTGCCACCCCTCAGTAATAGTACCTATGTGTGCATTGAGCATGTTTCAGGTTCTTATGTAGGATGACTGCAGGTTGTTGAAGTGGTTCAGAAGTCTACTGCAGCTGTGTCAGAAGAAAAGCTTCATCTCTGATATGTTTTCCGTCTCCAACTTGGGGTGTGGCTGCTGAGTGAGGACCTTTGGACCCAGAGGTGGTATAAACAACATTAGAGGCCCTCCGTTCTGTATATTTTGAAACTGACACAAAGTCTTCCTGGTGTCCAGTAGTGGCAGGTGTCTCCTCTGTCTTGTGGATGGTGTGAGTAGAAAGTTGTCAGTTTCCCACGTCTTTGCATGATGTGGTCAGTGCAGTACAAAAGACCTTTGAAAGGACCTTTTGTGGTGGATGCTGGTCGTGTGCTGTAATAGAGACAGAGGCTGACGTCACCAACCATCTGGAGGGAAGGACCCTCATTGGTTGGCTCTAAAGTTTCAAAGCAAAACCACAATACATCTACTGTCAGCAGTAATACAACATTTGAATGTGTAGTTCTACAGTTTTCAGTAATAGAAAAGGTAACAATTATGCTTTTTATTTTTCAGCCTGGTCAATATTTAAAGTCCTTAGATGAGGGTGGGAGGTTGTGGCAGCTGTTTCCTGAAGTGTGCCAAATCCCTCAGGACAATAGGCGACTGCTGGTGAGGTTAAGGATGCAGATCAACTTGAACTGTGACTCTCTTCTTCAAAGCTTTCCCACACTTTATCCACTGATTGAAAGTTAGGTGTGTGATGTGCTAAATGAAGATTTTAATAAGTCCTTGCAACAGCCAGTACATCATTTATTTTTCAGCACATGTGTATATTATAAGTTAAAAGCTCTTCAGGATTAATTAAACCTTAATAAATTGATAAGCAGTACATCAGAATCATCATTCAAACATTGGTCTTAAGTACATAGGATACACATCGATTGCTTTCGCATGAAAACATTTTTGTTTTGTTTTTTTCACACTAGTATGAGGATTGTTTTATGCACAACTTTTTAAATTTCATAGAATTTCCTAAAAATGTACTTGAATACAACACTAATCATTATTATCATACAATTTAATCTTTATATTAAGTGCATGCATTTTACCAAATGTTTTATCTTGGTTTCATGTTAAAATGAAATTAAGTTACGTCTTCATTGCTTTAAAGAGCAAAGAGTCTTCCTGGTCCAGAAATGGCAGGTGTGTTCTTTGTCCTGTTGCTAGTGTGAGCAGAAAGTTTCCCACACTTAGTGGTCAGTGCAGTACAAAAGAACTTTAAAGGACCTTTTGTGATTGATTCTGGTTGTGTGCTGGAGAAGAGACGGAGCCTGACGTCACCAACCATCTGGAGGGAAGGACGCTCATTGGTTGACTCTGAAGTTTAACACATCGACACTGGCAGCAGAAAGACAACATTTGTATACCTTTGAATCTTAAATCTGCCTTATTATGCCATTTGTAACTGCGTAATATATAAAATTAATATGCATTTAATTTCTTTAGGAAGGGAGGTTGAGGCAGCTGCTTTGTGAAGTGTGCTAAATCCCTCTGGACAGTTGGTGGCTGCTGGTGTGTGTCATGATGTAAATCAATTTGACCTGAGGCACTTCTTCAAAGGCTTCCCATGCTCCACTTAATAAAAGTTAAGTCAAGGAGATTTTAAAAGTTTACCTCTACAGCAGTATTAGATAGCACCATATGGATAATAAAAAAACTCTTAAAAAGTATAAAATTAGACAATAATCAACATATTATTGTTGAGTAATCAAAAAGTCCATGTCCACATGTCAAGTTCATTTTACCACACACCACCAGAAAGTGATATACAGCTGTGTGTACTAGCAAAATACTTGCACATCAGCTTTAAATGTATTTAATTTGGAAATAATTTTCATAAATATTACTTCATTCATTTTGATTTGTCTGAAAGGCATTTTCTGTATTTCATATTTCCTAAAAAAGCAGCAGGAAGTACAGTTAAATAACAGTTTTTGTTCATACAAATGAACATATCTATAAAAATTCAAAGAAACCAGTTCCAGCAACCCTTTTTCAATTAAGGTTGTCTCAGTTTGTTGTCTGCACTGTAGGTGTGTACCACGGCCTCCAGGGACCACTGTTGACTGACTCCTCTCTTTGCTGATGCTGGTCTGAGCTGTGGAGCCCAGATGAGAGACATCATCATTTCTCATGTTTTTATTAGAGGACAACTGCAGATTGCTGTGGTGAATCAGCAGTCTTCTCTAGGTCAGTCTGTAACTCCTGTTTTGATAGGAAGTGTGCAACATTTCTATTCTGTGTTTCCTTTTATATGAGATTTCATATAATTTAAGTTAAAAAAAAGTGCAAATATATGTTATAGTGTGTCTTTATGCAACAGCCCCTCTGATACATCTTTTCAACCAACACAAATGCTGTGTGTTGTTATTGCTATGTACAGCGATTATGTCTGATATGTAATCATTGTTAAAATTAAACATTGGATGTTAATGTCAGCTAATGTTAGCTTTAGCTTGCTAATTAGCAATGACTATGTGATAGTCCAGCCCCAATTCCTGATGCAATCGGTTCTTAGAGTTGGTGCCGGGTTGGAACCACCTTTCCTGACTGGGAGCCAATTCCTTTGCTGTGGAAACACAGAACTGGTGTGAAATTAAGCACTAGCACTATGAAACAGCTCGTTTGAGCTCTTTACCCATCTTACTCTGCTCTGATTTGCCTGTGCACAGCTGGTGAAACTAAAAACCAGTGGCTTTCAACTTGCAAGTTAGCCGATCAGTGTTTGGTAACTGATATTAACACTGACAATGTCTGATCCAGATAAATGCCCTGAACACATTAAATGCAACTTGTAATAGAATTTTTTAATTCAGTTTATTTTTATAGTGCCAATTCACAACAAAAGTCATCTCAAGGCACTTCACAGTGTAAGGTTTAAGACATAGCTTAAACCGTAGCTTAGTTAGTAGAGCATTCATCTTTGAAACCCAGAGGATGGTGGTTCGATTCTTGGCTAAATGTCAAAGTGTCCTTGGACAGGACACTGTGCCCTGTACCCTTGGCACCTCAAAGGGACAGCCTGTCCACAAAGAATTTTCCCAAGGGAATTAATAAAGTATCAATTATTATTATTACAAAATTTAACAATACAACTATATGGAAATATATAGAAAATCCAACATATCTACCTTGAACAAGCAATAGGCAACAGTGAAAAAGAAAAACTCCCTCTAGAGAAGACACAAAGTTAGTGATATGCAATGACTGTGTATAAGTAGAGACAGTGTCTGTTTCCTGTACCTGAACTGGGACCTGGTTCCACAGGAGAGGAGCTTGATAGCTAAAAGCTCTGCCTCCCATTCTACATGTGGAAACTCTGGGAACCACAAGTAGACCTGCACTTTGAAAGTGAAATGTTCTGCTACAATGATATATGTGCTATAAGTCTGTCTTTCAAATATAATATAATATAAAGTCTCTAAAATGTAGGACATGTAGTGTCACCTTCGGATCTGGGAAGGTCGTATGTTGGAAAACAACTGTCCAATATTTTGAAATTGATCTGCAGTACCCCATTTAATCACTTGGTGGCAGCGCTACATGTTGTTCCTTTAATATCACAATAAGTAATTAAGAATAATAATTTATTATTTCATCTGTTCAAACCAGTTATAAACGACTTTAACAACCGGATGTTTACTGCTGATATTTGAGTGACACGTTTCAGCAATTTGTTAGCACAATGAAAACACAAAACCACTATATCATAGCTAATTAAAATCTCTTTATTACAATCACATATACATCATTATATTCCAAAAAGCTTGCTGTAGTGAAAAGTACCTCTGCACAGACAGATGGAGGTTGTGTTGCAGGCTGGATGGAAGGATTGTCAGATGAAGTATTACAAGTGTCGAGTTCCCCAGCAGCAAGCATCTTCGCTCCAGTGTGCTTTTAATTTCACATCATGTGAGGACAGCAGCGCTATTTTCAGCTCTCTCTGTCCTTGTGTAACGTAAGCAAAGAGAGTGAAGGAGGGTGGGTGGGAAGGAAAGATTCTCTCTTCGTCATCCATTATTCAGACTGTTTGAGTCACAGCCGAGAGAGAGGGAAAACGTGGAAACAATCCGGTGGAGGTTTGGTTTCACATCTTTTCTCTACGAGTCTTAGTGCTTGTCATTTTTGTAAATCATCTTCTTCTCCCACTTTCCAGAATCACAAGACATTATGGATATCAGTTTAATTTGCCTGTCCAGAAGGATGTCCAGAACATGCTTAGCTTAGCACAAAGACTGGAATCACTGGGAAAATTCTGGCCCAGCTTAGTCAAATTAATCTTTTATCAAATAAAAAGTTGTCTGATCTGGAATAAGACTAATTCTTAGGCTTGGTAACTTCAAATTTTTGAGGCTTGTTTCAAACCTCTGAATCAATTTGTTCAATGTTTCAACTATATCTGTTGCTGTACTGAGTGAGGGCTGAATCCCTGGTTGGAAACAACAAGCTAGTCAGAATTTTGTTGGTTGGGATTACAAACTCGAACATGGCAAGAAAAACAATAAAATACATATTTTACAAAAATACAGTGTCAAGCCAATTTGCCTGAATTATTAGTTCATGAATCCATATATTTTTAAAATTAATTGCTTTGGCAACTTCTAATACAGCAAAAATACTTGCCGGTGACAGCCCATATGCTATTACTCTAAACTGGATACAGTATTTATGCCAGACAGCTTCAGTAACTTTCAGTCTTTGATCATGTCCTGGATCTATCCATGTACTGGACACAAATAGATTAATCTGATATCTATCTAAAACAAGATGGAGAACAAGAATATTTGTCTAAAATATTGTGGCTCTTAGCATCAACCTGTCTGTGATCCTACTCATATTCACCGATTCCACATTTAACATTCAGAACAAACTGAACCACTTCCTGTGAATTAGGACAATATTGTAAGTGTTAAACATACTAATACTATAATGATAATCTCTGTGCTATATATACAGTCCCCAGAACATGAAAAAATTACGATAAACAACTGGAGGTGTCCGATGGCATCAGCATGTCCAGCTATTATCTCCAACCTCAACTGCATCTTCTGACAAAAATCAATATGTACATGTCTTAATGACACAAAACAACAGTAAAATTCAATTTAGCCATTTAAAGAGAGACTATAATATACACATTTTGTGTTCACTCTTTGAAACATGTTAAATCAAGGTTTCACCAGCTTTAAATTAAGTAGATTTTAAAGATCATAAAATCTGTTCACATTGGTTTTGTAACCATCACAAGAAAATATTTAAAATATGTCCAACACAATCACAACAAACTGATTTTTGTCTCCATAAATCACTATGACAGTTTATAAAGAAAACTTAAACACACACTGTCGTTCTATCTACAGTTGTTCCACTGGCCTCTGTCCCTTGTACAGAAAGGTAGGGAAAGGTTTCTATAAAAGAAAATGATGTGCAAAATGATGTTCCTCCTATGGGAAACAGTGTAAATAATGTAAATATCTACATAACCTTTAATCTTGCCATTTTAGATACTTTGCACTTGTGGTGCACGTTTGTGCATTTGTTTGACTGAAAAGAAGTTACTGCATTCAGTGGAAACCTGACAGGTGCCGCACACAACACCGTCATTGTCATATTAAAACTAGCTTGAGGTATTATTGCACATTTTCCCAAACTGCAGACCTGAAATCAGTAGATTTCAGATTTACTCACGCTGTTCTTGCTTTAACTGGAATGTTAAGACTCCGTCTGCCCTGACTGTAAATACGCTGCAACAGTCTGGACAACCTAATATAAAGCTGACTCGAGGTGCGTCTTCTTTTCTATCGAATCATCTCCACACAGTCAAAGCATCACTGTAGATTTCAGTAAACATGCACAAGTTATTACCTGGGTAGGTAGATCTGTAAACATCCTGCCACTAGCTGGAACAGGGAGCCATGAGGCCTAAAGGGCAGTGAATCTTATCCTGCATTCACAGCATCTTAGCACAAACCTCTTGTTATTATGACATTGGAACATTCAAATCTTATGCTACTTGATAATTTCTCCAGGTTGAGATCTTGTACTGTCAGAATGATAGTTTTCTGTATTTTGACTCTCAGTTTAAAGAAAAAATCCTGAATACTTGACTTCTACAGTGAGAGGATCTGCTAACTTTGTAATGTTGTGGCATTGCTCTGCCATGGTTTGTGCACACATGTCCCCTTAGAGGAAAGGGTCACTGTAAATCAATATAAAGTTGTTTTTAGTTACGCTATGCTGAATTATTTCTATCCTGATGGAAGTGATCTCTTCCAGGATACCAATGCCCCCATCCAAAGTGCAGGAGGAGTCACTGAATGGTTCGCGTGTATGAAAATGGGGGGGCATATCCTGTGGCCTTTGCAGTCACCAAATCTCAACCCCAATGCAACACCTAAGGGAGATATTGGACTGATGTGTTGGAAGGCACTCTCCACCAGTATCATCAAAAATTGTTTTTGGAAGAATGGCCACCAGAACAGCACCTTGGCATTGATTGTACAAGTCTCTTGAACTATAAGGGAGACATAGAACACCATTCTTCCACAGCCTGTACACAATGACATGAATGCAGCATAAACTCTACCCAAAAATACTACACCAGTTGACTTTACAGATTAAAGCTGTGTTTGAAATCCTCTGAAAACTTCCGTGGCACATTGTTCCCCATCTGTGATCATCACAGTTTGTCTAGTGTTACATAAGCAAGTGAATCAGATCACACTCCCACCAATCTATTTTAATTGTAAACAGAGTTTCTGTGAGAACTATTCTGGATTTGGTATCAGATCTCAGTTGTCATTGTCTGTGGCCCTGATATAAAAGCAGTCCTATGTGATCTGTCGTCAGTGCACAGCCGGTTACATTACACAGAACGGTATTGCTCCATGTCTCTTTGAGGATTTAAGTCCAAAGCCAACTTTTCTAATTCTGTCAAATATTTTGTGAAATAAATGTAGCATGGGATGTGTGATGCAAACGTATGTGCTCCTCTGAACTTGTTCAGCTCTTGTCGTTACAAGCATCATGCACTGACACGCATTTTATCCGCAATGCTGTACAATGGTGACACACCCACACATAAAGCTATCAGTTGAGGTGATGTACAGCAATGACAGTGAGGTTCCCACTTTCTCTCTCTCTCTCTCTCTCTCACACACACACACACACACATTCATTAAAGGAACAGTCCAACATTTCTGTAAATTCTTCTGTTTTATGTCTTCCCCAAAGAACTATGAGGCGATGGACATCAGTTTCATCTTTGTGCTTCAAGTATGGACCTTCTCTTCATACCTTGATAACTGAAGTCACTAAAACACTCTAAAATGGACGTGGACAGCACGGTGGCTGGCAAGCAGCGCAAAATGGTGTTGTTTGTGCAATCACAAATTTTGGAGTGGTTGGTGTGACACATCCACACTACGGTCCACACTACTGTGTGGATAGGAGCACATGTATGTTGTAGCTATGCACATGTGGAAAGTATATTTGTTTAGGATAACTTAATCATAGATTAACAAACAAAGCAAACAAATTACTATATAAAAATGATCAGAATAACCTTTAATATTAACCTCAAGTTAGCCTGGATTAATTTTTTATAGTGTTTAACTGATAAATTGTTAATGAAAAGTTGTGAAATGAAAATAGAAGAGAAGCATAGCTCCATGTGCAAATACCCCACTTCCAAAGCTTGTCTGATTTTTTTTTTGTGACAAATGAGAAAAACAATGTGAAAGTGATATCCATCTTCTCAACTGACTGTGGAAAAGATAGAATAGTGATATTTACTGAAATGTGGTATTGTTAGCTTAACATGTCACACGCAGTCACACACAGTGTTATAGTTAGATGTGGTGTCCATGCAGTTAGACAGTGGTGACTGTCAGCAGGGAGCTGGGACACAGCATGTCCTCCTGGTTGTCCAGCCTGGTCCCGTGAGTCAGCAGCTCCTCTACTGTTGTCCAGTCATCTAACAGCTTCTTGTTCCTCAGACGATTCAGCTTCCTCTGACTCAGCTCCAGAACTGTGTTGTACCGTCCTTCTGCAAAAGCTCCAATTCCTCTGCTGTCCACTACACCTCCATCTCCAACAGAAGCTCCTCCTCCCATAACGGATGCCCCCCTGCTGACACCATCTCGCAAAGGTCCTGCTCTGGCCTGCATGTACTGCTGCCTTTGTTCGCGGGCCAACAAGAAGTGTTCTTTCCTCTCCGTCCTACTCCAGTACCGACCCATCAGCATATCAGTGTTGGTTTCCTCATCGGTACTCATACCACTGCGCTCATCTGCAAGTTGCGACGCCCGGTCTCTCAGAAGTTGGTTCCTGGATATCCGAGAGGTTGTGCTGGGTTTGGAGCTTGGGTTAAGTTTTGGATGCAGTCCAGTACTGGGATTGGGACTTGAACTTTGATTCATGTGCTCTTTCTTTGCATCCCACCCAACAGCAATGCCAGCCCCTGTGTGGCCTTCCAGGGTGCTGTAGAGACCTCTCCCTCCCCCACTGCCCTGTAACTGACGACTGGCTGGTTTCGGCCAGGTGTCGTTGACATCTCCGACCTGTAGAGGGTGGATGAGACTCTGGGGATGCTGCTGCTCTCTGGCTCGACTTATTTCCAGCACCTGCTGCCGCTCTCTGTCCATCTCCTCCTGAATCTTTGCCTCCCTCTCCCTCTCCAGTTCTTTCTCCCTTTGCATCTGCTGTTTGTGTTCTAATTCCACCTCAATCTCTCTGTCTCTCTCTGTCATCATTTGCTCTGGCATCAAAGGTCTTTCTTGTGAGTGCCACCAGTCGTGGTGAGCAAGCTGGCCATTAGAGCTGTTGTCGTAGCATCGCTCATGGCTGTTCGCACTCCTCATATGTCCCAAAGAGATGGGTTGTTGCTGGGATGACAGGGTCAGGCCTGGTGTGTGGGAAGGCATTGCACCATCCACTAACTCACCTTCCTCTGGCAGGTGCGGTGGCAGGATGTTATGTGGTATGACACCTCCACAGTGGTGCAGGGTTGCTGTGCAGTAGGAGGGTGAAGCTGGATGGCTGGCTCTACGGCGGTATTCCTGTGGTGGAGGGCGATGGTGCAGTGTTCGACTTCTCCTCAGCATCCCTACTGAGCTAGAACCTTGGTGGTGCGGCTGCATGGGTACCAGAGGCCTCCTGTGGCTGGAGGGGGTGCTGCAGGTGGAGAGAACAGGGGCAGTCAATCTTGACACTGCAGCGTGGGCATGAGAGGGGTTGAAGAGGGCTCCGCTGCTGGAACTGTGACGGTTCAGACAGGGCCGGTCGGCTTTATGGAACTGAACTGATGAAACCCTGGAAATAAGAAAATGACAGTCAAGAAACAAACAAGTCAAGTTTGAGAACAAAGATGTTTAAAAGTCAGATGGTTTCATAGAAATGATCGTTGTTTAGAATTTCTTAAAATTCTAATTTAAATTAAAGTAGCATTTGATCTACTGCTCTGTTAACTCCAGAAGATGTGTGTGAACTGTTTTACATTGGTGCAAACTACTTCACAGAGATAAATAAAGAATAAAGAAATAAATAATATTGTTTTTACAGATCTGGAACTATTAATAAATTAGTTCAAACCATAGATGAAATGCACCAAACTGGCACAATCCAGACTAAGCTCACTCAAACTGAACCCATTTGTTATTTTTGTTATTACTTTGATAACATTAGTTTATGATGTTTAAAATGGTTACTGTAGCCTTGCTTTTAATATTGAACTTTTTGTCTTTAATTATTTTATATGAATTATTTATTGATTAAATTAATTCATTATTATAAATTTCATAAGAAAAAAATATATTGGATTTGTAATGTGCTCTTAAGTCATATATTTACTTGTACCTCGCACTTATTTTGATAGTTGTTGCTGTTTCCCAGAGCTAAATTTCACTTCACTGCCCATAAA
Organism: Helostoma temminkii; assembly: GCA_900302695.1. Taxonomy (NCBI): domain Eukaryota; kingdom Metazoa; phylum Chordata; class Actinopteri; order Anabantiformes; family Helostomatidae; genus Helostoma; species Helostoma temminkii. The sequence goes on from OMLM01012318.1 coordinate 10,498, forward strand.
AGGGCATGAAACTGCAGGACCACGTGCACAAACAGGAATCACACATACACACAGAAACTGAAAAGGACAGTTGAAGATAGTGGAGCACCAGACTTCACATGAAGAAAAACATCAGTAGCAGAGCACTACTAGGAAAGAAAGGTTGACTGACTGAGTCATATTTCCTTCTTTCAGGTCAGGGTACTGACTGCTAACATGGAAACACGGCTGGGTTGGCTTGTTTTTAGGCTTTGAATTAATTAAAATCAGTTTTTACTTGTGTGCAACTGACACTTTTTTATGGCCTGTTCTTTTCTCTCTGTCTTTCCACTCACCCCAACCAGTCGAGGCAGATGACCGCCCACCCTTCTGGTGGTGGTTTCTTTATTTTAAGAGAGTTTTTCCTCTCCACTGTCTGTTGGCTTTACTATATATTTCTATATAGTTGTATTGTTAAATTCATATGGTCTTAAACCTTACATTGTGAAGAACTTAAAATTACTTTTGTTGTGATTTGGCACTATATAAATAAATTGAGTTGAATTAATATTAGGTAACTCAGTTTAGGCATAACTCAGTTTAACATCTTATTACACCTAATGTGTTGTTAAGTTATCGTGCCAGTGGCCTCATACCTCATAAGTCCTCGTGGTGGGACGTCTATGAGTGGCCCAGCATCCTCCTCCACCCCAAGCGCACTGACACGTTGACATTGTGGCTGCATAGTCAGCGCCTCAGGGATGGCCTCCAGCAGCTCGCGGTGGCTCTTGGGACAGCTGTCACGCCGCTCTCGCCTTTCACAGGGTTCTCCTTGATGTTGCAACCTGGCATTGTACAGCCGCATTCGCTTCTCTAGAAGCCTCTGGAAGTGCCTAAACTCCCCAGTGCTAACGCTGTAGAAGCCAGAGTCACTGAGCTCCGAGGAGATAAAAGACTCAGAGGAAGGAGAGCCACCTCCTCCAAAACCTCCGCAACCCCCTGGGGCCAGGGCCCCATGTGAATGACAGTCCTCCAGACCTCCCTCTTCTGTCTCCAGCCCAGAGAGATCTCCCTGGTGGAGAGAACCATCAGTCCAACCCAGACCACTGTCCAGTTCATGGTGAAGGGGCAGGAATCCCATTGGCTTCTCCAGCATGAAGTCCTCGTCATCCGTCTGCAGCAATAGGTATGAGCCCACAAGGTAATTTACTCAGATACACAAACTAAAACACTGTACAATGGTGTCGAATTTTTTATTTTATCTATTATTTAATGTACTGACTGAAAGTGCCTGTATCAGACTGTCAAAAACTCAAAGTGAATAGACAATTTACTTACTTTGAAAATATATCACCTTGTTTATATACATATTTTGTTAAATTTGTTCTAATCTTTATATAAGAACATCTCTGTTTAGACAATCATACAAGACTTGTTTGGACATTAAACTGATATATTTGAGAAGTGTGGCTAATTTGGTTAAAGAATATGTTCAATAAACATCCAAAAGCAACATTGTGTAAAGGTCACTCAGAGATATCCTCGGTATGGTATTGATTTGCTATTAGTACCGAAGCTGTCTGGCTGGCACAGGTGTTGAAATATGACAAAGTCACACAACACAATTTTGGATACCTGACTGTGGCAGCCATTAGATTCTTCTAAGTTGGTATTGCAGCATCCCATCAGGCAGTTCTTTTCCTTTGGTCGACGACTGATCAGTTCTGGGTCCTGAATGATTCATGATATTAAAGACACAGATTTGTTCTTGCATTACTTGTTTAATAACTTGTTTCACACCCAATATTTCACAGATTTTTAACCCCAGCTGTGTTGTTCTGTTGTTGTTTCTAAGCCAACCAAAAGGTGATCAGATATTCTGCTTGGTAACTGTTGCAAAAGACTGAGGGTGAATTCAAAGCATTTGAAATCAGAGTAGTAAGCCTATAGCTTCTTTTTTGTTAGCGTCACCTGGAGGCTGATGTCCACCGTGTCCCGCGGAGAGCTGGACAGGTAGCTATATCGTCCTCCATCACAGTGATCTTGTGGCAGAGACAGGTGGTTGTAATAATGTCTGTGTCAAATGAACAAAAACACACAAAATATTTATAAAAGATTATAAAGACTTGACTGTATATATCCTCAGTTTTTATATACATATATATGTGTGTGTGTGTGTATGTGTACCTGTCCTGGTAGGAGGGACTGGACGCATTAAGCCCCACCCCCCTCACTGGGAGGGGCAGGTTTAGGTGTTGTAGGTTGAGGGGGAGGGGCTCCCAGGCTCCCCTGTCCCCTTCAGCGCCACAACCTCTCCGACCTTTGATCTGCAAGGTGATTGGACGCTGACTGGCTGCCAGGATCCGCAGAGCATCCCTCTGGCTCAGATGTGCTAGACTCCGCCCACTCACCTGAGACAAGCAGACAGAGAGAGAAGGGAAACACCTGCTTATTCCCACGTCATGCAGACATGGACAAACATGTGGTTCTTGTGTCCACCTGATGAATGTAAGTCCAGTACTCAGTCTTTCACCTCTGATCTTTTCTCCATCAACTTCTGGAAAAAATATGTCTCTTTAGCTGTTCACTAGTCCATTATGTTTTTAATCTAGACTCTAAGGCTACACTGCAGGCAAAAGTGGCCCAATTCAGATTTCTTGTGGCAGTCTGAATGGCACAAATGACATAAAATCTGATTTTTTCAAATCCAACCTGGGCCACTTTCGTATGTGATACTACATCATATACGTATCTGATCTTTTCCAATGCAACCTCAGTCTGAACGGTCAGGTCGATCATTTGACTTTTTCCACCTGAGATCAGTGTCTTGGCATGAGAGTGGTGTGTATAGTAGCAGGCAGATGTAATCAAAGGTGTTGACATCCTGGAATTTTGGATAAAATCTACTTCTGTGAAGTAGACACATCACATTCCCACTGTCAGGTCTGACGCATCCACACACATCTCTGTACAGATGTGGCAGCAGCCATCAATAAACACAAGTTCATTGTTAACTGTGTTGCTCTCTTTTTCTGTTTTCACTGCACAGTAGCTTCACAATGAAAACGTATAGACTTTGCTCACACAGCTGCACCTGTTTACTGCTGCATGTGATGCCATGTTATTGTTCTGCGCATCCATGTCACTTCAGGGCTGTGGTCAGTTCACATTGGAGTCCAATTTACAGTAGTGTTTTAAAAACTGTGTGAACAGACTCACAAAAAATTGGATCCCAGCAAAAAATCCAAATTGGATTTGCAGTGTGGATGTAGCCTAAGACTGTCTGAGTTGCCAGGAGTAGGCATTCAGACAGTGAGATGTGCACAACATCTGTGGTAGCAAAGATTTATAACCTTAAAAAATATCCTACCATTTCGACAGAATGTATTTTTGGACAGATCTTGTTCTACAACTCCTCTATCAACACCAAGAACAAATGCCATGTGTGCAGAAACCACAGTCTTTACACATTTTATTAGCAGGGAAGATGCAATTAAACTAACGGGGAAATTCAGGTGTCACATCAGTCAATGAATAAGCCTTTTAAATATTAAGACTATAGAATAAGAATAATAAGAATAAGAAAACCTTTATTAGTCCCACAATAGGGAAATTGCATTGTTACAACAGCTTAAGTACAGTTGAATATCAGAAGGACAATCTGACCAAAGAGCATTAATTAAAAACTAAAGACTAAACTGGCACAGTACAAGCTAAACAAACTAAAATACCTGACAAGTAAACCAAATAGTACAGTATAATAAATAAAATATGAATATGTAAGTACAGTATATGGTTAAAGGAGTGTGAATATGTACAGTATATAGATATTACTGAATAGCAGTGCTGAAAATGTACATTGTAAATCCCAGTTTGTATAATGATTATTGCACATTAAAATATTGCACACTGAGTTATGGAGACATTGCTCAGGTGTAATATAGAGTAGATCTGTGCCTCCAGAGGACACTGTGACATGTGGAGCCTGGAGGACACAGGAGACTTTGATTAACTATGGTCTCTCTTATGGCAACACAGATTATGCACAGATTAATTCATTTCTCCACCTGCAGCGTGAAATCAAACAGAAAAAGAACTTGAAATTAAGCAAATCACTGGTTTAACAGCAATATTAATAGCACATATTAAAATAATCACTGGACAATTAAACATTAACAACGTGTTAACAACGTGATCCTTTAGTGGACAACTGTCTCAGACCCACACATGCCTCAGCATGAGAGCCATCTAACACTTTTATTTTTAATCATGTTACCAAATGTGCAACAGGGAAAATATAATTGGATGAGCATAATTTCACAGAAAGCAGTGGCTTTCCAATAAACTAACCCTCCTACAGAAATATAATTCAAAATCCATTGTCTCCAGCACCATGCTGTGGATGTTCTGTGATTCTGTGGTGCCCAGTGTCATCTTCAATGCTGTGGTCTGGTTTTGCTTTGGATGTGAAGCTGGACCCACTACACGTTGTGCCTAAGAGGATGATGCTGTCCAAACTGGACATTCCCTCCCAACCACTACACAGCGTACTGGCAGGACAGAGGAGCACGTCAGCCAGAAACCGATCAATGTTGTGTACTCCACAGAACACCAAAGGAAATCCTTTCTCCCTATGACCATTAAACAGTCACCACCAGCACAACATCATCATTGTCATCAGCTCTTGTGTAAACACTTTTGTAGTCCTAAGCAATCACGTGTGCACAAATCGTGTATTTTCCTAAAAGAAAAACGTTATATTCCTTCCACTTTAGCCTGAACAGAAATTTTTCACTAAATATCCAACAAATCTGGAACTTCCTCATCTCTTCATACACTCTTTACTCTCTTATTGCTAACTTTTGTGTATATTCTTACCGTACTGTGGGATGCCAAATGAATTCCGATCTGACCTTTGACAGCAGACACATTGTCAATCACATCTAGTACCATATGTGAAAGTAGCCTAAAACTCCTGATCCTTTACACTTCCGTGAAATATCTGATCTGAGCCACTTCAAGGTAAAAAGATCAGATTTTGGTCACTTCAGCATGTAATGTGAGCATAGCCTAACTTTGTCTGTGTCAGCTAGAAGAGGTAAACGCTCTTAAGTTCTACAGTTAATGAGAATCTCTGTGGCTTCACAACTGTAGCTCTGAGTAGAGGATTTGTGGCTTTTCCTGTGGGGACACCGTCCGTTTCTGGATGCTCTTAAGATCTCCCTAAACTTGGAAAACAAATTTCCGGTAAATAAAGGTTTCAATGACTTTTTAACAGTTTTCAGTGATTATATGAAATAAGCAAGTATTATACATTTTTACAACAAACCTTATCCTCTGAAGTCTGTACTGGGAACCGTCTTAATCAGTTTTTAGTGGTTGGTATCCGTGTAGTCACTGTTCTTACATCGAGTTGGTCATTAATTGTAGGGATGTTTGTTTGACCTATGACCTCATTGTTCACATGTCGAAGTGTCCTTAAGCAAGAAACCCAGTTTCAATGGGTTATGGGTTGTTTGTGTGCCTGCCAATGTACTGTGGTGTAGCTGTGTGATGGTTTATCTTTTCTTTATCTATTATTAACTTTTTATCTGCAGTCATTGTGATATTGTGTGATATTCTGTCTGAAATTGCAGAAGCTGCATTACAAACCTGCATTTTAAAGAAGTTGGTGTTTACCAGGCAGGGGAGGTCTAATGACAAGGTGCTATTTAGTTGCATTATCGACAACATATCTCAGCTTCTGCTGCAGTATTGTTTTCCTGACAGACTTTAATTTGGGCATTCACTGTCTGTCAATAATAAAATCAAATGTCATTCTCTGTGTTTAATTGGGTTGAGATCATGAGATTCTTAGCCACCTGAGGAAGACCTGCTCTTCTGTTTTTCCTTAAATGCACAAGCATCATAGACCATTAATTGTGTGCCATCAACTCCAATCTACGACCCTATGCACTAAAGTTTGCTGATGCCACATTATCACAGTTCCCATTGAAACACGTGCCATTAAAGAAGCCTGTGTGTCTCAAGCTATCCGTGCCCCAGTAGTGAACTCTCCTTAAAATCACTTAGATCTGTTTCTCTTGCCATCTTAATGCAAGATCAGAATCAGCTGTTTAGCATTATTATACATGCCATAGAGCATGACTGGATGTCAATTGCTAAATTGTACCATGCTGTGCACCTATATGGAAACATGCACATTTGCTATGTTTTTTGATAATATCAACACACCACAGACAAAAATTAGGAATTAACTGACATTATGCAACTGGCTCACAAGACGCAGATAGATGGGACATTTATTTCAGGATGACAGCTGTTGAATTTCAGTCAGATTAATGTGGACATGGTGTCCACGTTTGCACTAAAGGGTTAACACCTAGGAGCCAACATAAAACTCATCCTGCTTCACACACACGTGCACCCACACACACATATGCAGCTCAGCAGCCATCAAATTAGAAGCATGAACAGTATTGTTAACTCCAGCACATCACAACCATGAGTCACCCTTCGTTACATTCAGCCTGGCACACACACACACACGTATACACACAGCATGAACTGAAAAGCACAAAATGGCACCTGTGTATGTGGAGACAGAGGATGGCCGCAGAATCACTGTGAGCCCTCAGCAGATAGAGATGACACATGAACATTTTACATACAACTTCAAATTTCTTTATGTTATATACATGAATGTAGATATTTGAAGAATTAGAGACACACATTCTTACAGAAATCACAACCGATGCCATTTTGCTTTTGCTTAAATGTGCCTCACAGAGCTCATTTGCATCTTAAAATGAGACGTCATAAAACACACATAGCCCGTCTTTGCTCACCGTTTGGTCACCCATCCATGGTCCAGAGAGCCAGCAGCCCATCGTCACGGCAACGGACAGCTGCCTCTATTCCTGTGAAAATCAACGGTGCTTCCTCCAGCAGATTGTCTCTTCCTCCTCCTCCTCCTCCTCCTCCTCACTCTCTCTGCCGATGTCTCCTGAATGTGGCTTTCACTATCACTCTCTCCTCAGCATCTGTCCTCTCTTCACCGTCCTCCTCTTCTATTCTATATATCCTTCTTCCTTATTCTTTCGTGTTTCTTCAGCATCTCTATTTTTGCCCCTCCCCCTTCACAGCTCCAGATTTTAGCATCCTGCACACACACACATATATTCATGCATGCATGCAGAACTGCAAATGTGAAAATATGCGCAGCCAACTGTCAGAGTCGGAGAGGGAAACACACACAGTCACATAGTGAGGATGGTGTCTGATTGGTGGCCTGTTAAGGGTTATCAGCCAATCAGATGCAGTGCTTTCCCTCTGGATACCTTCCTCTCTCTGACCTGAGGCAGCTCAACGAAGCCTGAGTACGTGCAGGAGGCAGTCTGTACTGCAGCAGGGAAACACACCATCCAGCCATCCATCTTCTAGCTATTCTTCCAGGATCCCCCCCATCAGATGTTGCTCAAAGCACGCTGGGAGATGTTGTCCTAGCAGTGTGTGTGTGTGTGTGTCTGTTTTTTTTTGAGGGGGGTGGGGGGTAATTTTTTTCAATTATGTCTCTCGTTTCAGAGAACCTATCTGAACGTGCTGTGGACTAATTAAAAATAACAAGAACAGACTCAAGGAGACTTGATCCAGTATTTATGAGCAGTTTTGGATTAATTGTTTTCAACCTCTGGTGTGGATGAGGAAACATGTTTGATAAATTCATATAAACTGTAAAAGCATTAGAAGTTCTCAAAAACTCAAATTTAGCACATTTTGAAAATGTGACTTTCTACGGAGTAGCAAAACAAATCACTTGCAGCTCAACCCTAAGGCTCTAAACATGATGTATGCAAACATAGACAGTTGAGTTTGCATAAGTTTTCTTATTATGTGTTTCACTCTGTACTTGTGAAAGGTCATCGGGTCTGTACTAGCCTTGTACAGCTCAAACAGCCAGCAGCATTCTTGCTTTGCCTGTTTCACTAAGGAATATTTGGGAGCAGATTTGTGTGCTTGGGATAGTTGAGTACCCCAGAATGCATTGCATGCTAAACAGCAGTCATAACAGACAGTCTTAGCCAGGCATTTTTGATGTCCATGTCAAAAAGTACCCATTTAGATTTAAAAGGTGTTTATGCACGTTCAATTTGTAAATTTGATCCAATGTTTTTAGCAGAGTAAGAACTGTTCTTCCAGGTGAAGCATCTCGACTGACCGATCAGTAACCACCAGAACAGTCTTGTCTCTGTAAATCATGTGGTAATTTACCTCTAATTCTGTTCTCCATAGCAATTTTATACATGTTTTCATTCATTTTGGAAAATAACAGCTGACAGAGCACTTAAATAACACAAATTTTAATATTAAATCCACCACTATTATCTGTATTCTCTACTTATTTTATCCGTACATACTTTACAGCAATGCACAAAGTTGATAAGCAAATGCTATCTCAGTATTTTCACTGTATTTTTCCTTCCATTTGCACACAGGTCAACAACTACAACAATGCGGTTCTCAAAACAAATCCACTAATATTAAAGGACCCTGCACCACTCTTCACTAGGGTACCAACCATTACTCTCCAGACATTTTGCCCCATGTTGCCTTTAATCTAGGGAAAACCTGAAATGTTGAATAAAGTTTTACACATGGAAGAAAAGTTGTGTGACAGTGTTTTAACATTGATAGACTATCTAATGGGAATGAAACAAATCCCAGTACAACTATATGCCTTTCAACACTAGTGCATTGTTAGATATAGTACAACAGGCTGCAAAATTGTTTCTCTAATGCCATTAAATGATTAAATTTATTTTAAAAGTAGTAGTGGTAAATTACTTTATGACTAGTGTCCCTCTGTTTCACAACCAAGTCTTCAATTAAGTCTTTTTAATAGCATGTTCAGCTCACTGCTTCTTCTGTTTTCTTTCTCTCTCTTTTGCACCTAGTGCAAACATTGCATGGACATGCAGATAATTCTGTAAATGTCCTGTCCTCTCTGAATCAGGCTGTAATGAACATTAATGTAAAAAGAACCCATGGTTTAAACAGCTGCACATAGTTGTTCTATAATGTTTTGCAATTTTTGTTCCAGTGAGTATTTTTGCTTTATTTACATTTAGCTGATATTATTATTATATACCGTATTTTTACTTATGGTAATTAGAATTTTAATCATCATTGTATTTTTACATCATTGTAATGGTACTTTTACTTCCACTTCTGGAGTATCACAAGCATCCAAGTGGACTACCAACCTGAAGGGACCCAACACCCCTGTTCAAATTTAGACATTTTCATAAGTTAGGATGTAAAAGCTTTGTTCAGCTGAATCTCCTGCTCCCTCCCAAACCGTGATGTAATAGACTCGAATTTAAGGGCTGCTACGTACATTGTGTCGACCATGACAACCGTTGTCAGGGAAGCTAACCGCACATTTTTGGTAACTGTTTATTTCAAAATGTTAATTAGTGATTATTAGTGACTATTTTCTCAACATCATGTTGTTCAATTAAATAACCAACAGTGGCTTTCTGCCATTCCCTGACATCTCCCATCCTGTCGATCTGTGTGTGTCACCCTCCTCCCCCCTCTGATAGCTGCTAACGCTGTGCGCACACAGTCATTGCTCCTCACATTGCGTTTTTTAAATACTTTGGATATAACAGCCAGATGGATTCTTAGTGTAGTGGGGGAGTAGTGCTGCTTTAGAGTGAACACGATGCTGAATCCGATTGGACAGTGGTCTGCCTCCCACGACAGTGTCTCCTGAGAAGACGGAGCAGGAAAGGATGTTTCATGATGGACAGAATCAGAAAACAGTACAATGTGGCAGAGTTATAGCCTGTCCTCTGCTCTGCAGTAACACTCACATACACATGTATGTAGGCTTCATTTCATCTGATTCACTGAGTGACCCGACTTTGACTGTTTGGTTGTTATGGTAACCAGATCGCCTGCCAAATATGTGTGTGTGTGTGTGTGTGTGTGTGTGTGTTGAATGCTTCGTTAATTCAGTTATTTATCTTTTTAAGATGTGAGGAGCTGAATCTCTGCAGAGGAGACCTGCCACAGTGCAGAGTGGTGGAACCAGTGATACTACGGCAGTGCAGATGTTAGTGATGATCGAGTGTGTGTGTGTGTCCTGAGGAAGATGATGATGATGATGATGATGATGGGTGCATCTGGATCCCTGACGCTGAGCTCTGCCATTTCTGTACTGAAATACGGAGGCGGAAGGGGAGAGAGAGCATGTGTCAGAGCTACACACACACACACACACACACACACTGTAGAGCCTCAGCTGCAACACACAGACCTGTCTGTGTCTAAAAATGGAAAGCACAGTTGCTGTTGCCGAGAAGCCAACAGAAGCCTCTGTATGAGGAGCATGTACATACAGGGAATCATACAACACCCTTCCGCCTGTGAAATGAGTTGTGGATCTAGCATGTGGAAACTGCCATGCGTTGACTGATTACACTCCAGCATGGCAGGTGTTTCAAGAGTGCAGTTTAATTAATTAATTTTGTCCCCACTCCTTTATGATATCATCTGGATTTTCTGCAACACCTTACAAAGCAGCCTGTGATTTACTCTTAAATTTCATAGCATGAATCAGAATCTAATTGCTACTGGTGCTAAGGTGAAAGAAAAGAACACTTGAAAAACGCTATGAAAATCCATGCATAATTTTATTGCCCATCACCAGATCAATACCGTGTAGTTTAAAATGCAGGCTGTAGGTGCAGAAAATCTGACTGTAATATATTAAAATAAAAGCTTTTAAGTGCCATCATATTTTCACAGAGTCACAAAGTTTTTTTACCTTTACTTTTAGCTTTTTTTAAAATTTATTTTTACCCTTTTGAGCTCACTAAAAATACTTTGTGTATTTTGTTGTGAAAATTCGCACAATTATACATAATGTCAGGGGGGACCTGTAATGTTGGGTCTCATTTCTCTCCTGGTGTCCTACAACCAAGAGCAGTGTGTGTGTGTGTGTGTGTGTGTGTGTGTATTAACATGATTTTCTTTGTATGGTTTGCGCATTTAGTACAATTTGTCCCACACGGGAACCTGTACAGAGATCAGTTCTGCGCATGATCGCTATGATTGGTCGGCAGTCAGAGAAGCGCTCTGATTGGTCAAATCTTCAGCGTCGCCGGAGCGGGCTCAACAACAAACTTTCATCTTGACAAGTTTTCAATTCGAGGCTGTTTGCCTTCTAGTTTACCGTTTAACAAGTCGTTTTCCCGTTTACTTTAGTGATGAGGTACCGTGTGCATGTACTCTAATATCATACACCTTTGACGTACGTTTCATGAAGCGTCACCAGACATTTACATACTGTGGTGGCGGAGGGGGCTGTGTTAGCTTAGCGCGCTAACTTCCATCTGGAGTCGTCGCTAGTGAATATTTTTTCAGCTAACAGCTACCAGGAGCGATTGTAGCACCGGGAGGCAAGGTAACAAGAGACTCGGAGAAGCTTGTTGATAATTATTACCTGGGTGGTTTAGGGAGAAACGGCCGTTGTCGTTCGGTTATTAATCACATTGGTGTTTAATAAAGCAATTGCAGATCAGCTATCAGGAGGTTGACCTTGTGACTCTTCCTGATAGGTGATTAATATTGCTGGAAAAAAAGATGGAGTGAGTAACGGCTCTATTTAATGAGTAAAAGTTAAATACAGGGAATCCCATGAAGTGCTAATTACCTGTAGAGAAGCTGCAATGTTTGTGTATCAATCAAATACACTTTGACCTCAACGACAAATAAAGTATTTCTTTAGGAGGTAACTACATGTGGGTATGTTATAATCTGATTTAGTTCTATATTGCATTGTCTTTCAAAATCACCAGAATTCTTGTCTTTTCTATGACAGATACATTTTTCATTGTTATTCAATTATTATTATTTTATGTAATGTTTACATGTTGTAACAGGCCTGGAATCTTTTTTTTATCATGATCATATACTCAAAATATGGTAAAAGTGTGTATTTGTCATCGCTATTTTAGGCTGCCTAAGTTACCTACTAATAACTCCTGACTAAAATCTTTTTATGACCATGGTCGTGTCATGCTGACACTGTTTGGCAATTTAGGAGTCATCTTGTTTTTCTGAGATGGTTGATTAAATATTGGACATGATGATGATGCTTCACTAGTAACAGCAACAACCAGCAGGAGGTTGGTGGTGCCATCTTATGAAGTGTTTGTTTTTTCCATCGCAGCATGAACTACCCACCCACCAAACGCCTCAGAGGTCTGAACCACAACGTGGCGACTGCGGTGGCCTTTGATGACCCATTTGGAGATGATGAGGACTTTACCCAGGATGACTTGGATGAGATTGACATCATCGCTTCACAGGCCGCCACTTCAGGGGCTGGACCTACACCTAAACCGATGGGAGCAGCTCGCGGGGCAGCCTGGCTGCAGCCTGCAGGGCATAGCAAATCTCTGAGCGGAGCTGCTACAAATCAGAACAGAGAGAACACATTTGCGTGCAGCAGTGGCACCAGAGGGAATGCTGGGATACCAAGCAGAGCACCTTTAGGTGAGTTTAAAGCAAAATGTGTGGTCATTTTTAAAGAAGCAGACCTGGTTGATTTATATATTTATTCCTGTTTATATTCTAGTCCTGCTGATCATTTTTTCTATTATGTTAAAGATTTAAGCAGCAGTAAAAAACTGTGACAACAGAACATTGCTTACTTACTCCTCCTCTGGCATCAAATGTACCAAGGCTATGATTAAACAATAAGTGTGAAAACACATTCAACTATATCTGTCCAGGTGCTGAGTTCAAGAATTTGTAACTGTGAATTCTGTCTCATTTGATCCTGTTAAATTTCTTCTTTATCACATTAAGAAAAGCACAACGTTTTGGCTCTTTGTCTGGTACAGAGAGTCTGTTCCTCTGAAAGTGTACAATTTGGATTTGGATTTTAAAATGTGTAAATTAAAAAAAAAAAAAAGGAACACAATGTTGTGTCTCTTGGAAATGTAATCCACAGACACAGAGATTGTCTTCAAAGTGCAATGCAAAACCAAAACTAATGTGCTGTTAGCTGCACACAAACGCAAATCTCTCAAATCAGACCTGGGCCACTTTCATATGTGGTCCTAAATCAGATGCGTAACTGATGTTTTCCAATGTGACCTCTGTCTAAACAGTCGGGTTGCATTAAATCTGACTTTTTTACCCTGAGATCAGTGTCTTAGCATGTGAGTCCTGTGGAGAGGCGCTGACAGATGTAATCAAATTTATGTATTGACATCCTGAAATCTTCTGTGAATCCACTCACGCGACAGTGGTTCCACCACCCTTTGTTATGACGTATCCACATACATCTCTGTAGAGACGTGGCAGCCGTGGTTAAACATTTTGCTCTCTTACTCCGCATCCTTCATTTCATTATCATTTCTTTCAAAGTTTTTCAGCTTCCACTGCACAACAGCTTCAAAATGAAATTGTAAAGGCTTACTTCAGCTGCATCCATATATACTTCTGTATACACAACCTGCTGCGCGTGCCGTCACATTACCGCTCTTCTGCGCATGCTGGTCACTTCGGGGCTGTGGCCAGTTCATATCAGAGTCTGATACGTCACATTTTAAAATTAGTGTGAACAGCCTCACAAAAAATTAGAAATTCAAAATCCAAATTGAGCATTAAGACCTGCAGTCTGAACGTAGTCAAAGTGACACGGTCCATTGCATCTTGTGCTGTGAAAAGAGCTCTGCTGTGCCTCTGTAATTCTATCATGTCTGCTCAGCCACTCACGCACACACCACGAAGGTGATGTCTTCTAATACAAAGTTGTTTTTTCATTTCACACACTGTACTAAGATGTACTGATACTACATCCCTTGTTTTAAAACCTGTAGAACTCTAAAAGAATGGGAGCAGACAAACATTTAATAAAATGTGAAACAGCTCATTGTGAGTTCGTTCTTGTTGAACATGCTGTCAAAGCTCTGTGTTGTGTGTACAGGTAACAGGCGGCAGCAGTTGGGGTCAGACAGAGATGACTCTTACAGCCTGTTGGAGGCCCAACAGGCAGAGTTGAAGAGGAAGGTGAGACTTTTTTTCACTTCATAAGCTGTTAAGAGAAATCAGTTGTCTAAATTTTATAAGAGGATCGGCACAGTGATCAAAACCACACGATAAACAGTGTATTTAATGTAATTTCCTAAGATTTTTTTTTCACTTTTAATGTAAAAGCTGAAGGAGGTGGAGGATGAGATTTTGTTGAAGAACGGGGAGATCCGCGTCCTGAGAGATTCACTGAAGGCAGCTCAGCAGGAGAAGGAGGCTCAGAAACAGAGCCAGATTCTGCTGGAGACTCAAAGACAGAAAGAGCAGAGCGACAGGGAGAAGGAGCTCAACAAGAAGGTCAGGAGTTGCATAACACACACAGACACGTGTGTACGGTGAAATAATCCTCACAATAACATCACAGTGATCTGTCGGCTGTGTGCAGGTTCAGTCTCTGCAGTCTGAGCTGCAGTTTAAAGAAGCAGAGATCAATGAGATGAAGACCAAACTGCTCACTTCAGACAGAACCAAGACAGCCTCTCCACTCCCCAGAAACAGGTCAGTGATCATTACCACAACCAGGTTTAATCCTCAGTTGCAGATTGTGTTTATCAGCACAAACTTCACACATTCTAATCTCATCTCAAAGACTGCTCTCTCCTTCTTTCTTTGTGTTTTTAGTCCTAAAGTGTCCAGCTGTCTTGCCCAGTTTCATCATGGGAGCGGCAGCAGCTCTTCCTCTCCAACAGGAAATGGTTTCATCACTAAGGAGACATTTGGAGCTCAGGTCCTGTCCAGAACGACGCCAGTGAAGACACGGAGAGAAGGTGAGTGCCTGAGGGTCACATTATAATTGTGGTGCTGATGATCAGAGACACTGGTGGTGATACAGATGTGTTTGTTCTGTTGACGAAGACCTTGTGGAGCACTGAATTTTGATTGATTTGTTTGTGTGTTTTTTGACAGATCGAGGAGCGTCCAGATCTAGTGAGAGACAGGAAATGTCCCGTCCAGACCCCTTCCTGTCTGTCAAACCTGCTCATCTGCAGCACCGAGGTCAGTTAGCTTGTTAGCCTGCAGCACTTAAAATAGTGGTAAACTATTGCATTTAAGCATTTTTTAAACCAGTAAATGGAAATCTGTGAGTCTGTGAGCTTGACCAAAGTAGCTAAATGTCAGCATGCCTACTCAGTTATTCTGTTCAGCGGTACCTAGGTCTGATAGCGGATTTGTTTATGAGCTCATAATCTTTATCAGGAGTGCTACAGTTACAAAGATCACAAAGATCTAACATCACACAGGAGTGTTTGTACAGGATTCAGTTATCATAACATCTCTCTAAACTTTAAAGGATTATTCTGTGGACTTTGAGACCCATATTGGGGAATTACCAAGAAAACCTCAGCCTGTGCTGCGCTGATTTTTACCTCTCAGTCCTGTGTTGTCCTCCAGGTGGAGTCCTGCTTGGGTTGTTGCTGCAGCAGCCTCTGTCCCCCAGCAACCTATCCCTCTCTCACCTACTGTCTATGAGTCTGACTGACTTACAGCTGACATCCAGGTAAACACCCAGTATTGCAAACATCAGAATTTGAATAGTAACTTGGTGTGATTAATGTTTTAGTAGTTAGAGGTAAGGTGTTGGGAGAAGTGATTTAACAGTAGTTGTAGAGTGTCGCTAAATAAAGTTTAAAAGTACGACTTGCTCCTCACTTATTGCACCAAACTAACTGCTTCAGTGAAGCAGCACAGTGGCAAGCAACTCATACAAATGAGAATTAATTTCACTGAAGGTCTGTTTAACACACTAGATAATGAGTTAAACATACAGGATCCTTGAAGTTGTTTGATTATTGCTGTTTCACACAGAGGTTGAAATATGGGACAATAATGAAACGATCAACATCTAATATACTGTATAATTTATTTATTGTCAAGACCACCACCAATCCAACATTTCAAAAAAGCTTTAACATACACTAATAATTTTATAAAATTTGTAGTTTCTTTATGAAAAACAAAAAAATAATACTAAAAATAGTAAAATAGCTGTAACCGCACCTTTACTAGCACTATTCGTGGTTAACTGACTGCTGTGTTGTATTTTATCTGTCCAGCGGGCTGTCATCTGGTTTTTTTCTCCACGCTGATGCTGCACCCAGTCTTGGTGGCGGAGCTGCTCTGAGTCCTGTCCAGAGTCTGGCTGTGACGGGACTGAACCTGCTGAGCCAAGCAGCAGCTCCAGTGAGCAGCAGAAACAACAGGTAGACTGTCTGGTACTCCAGATGCTCTGCTGAAGCTTTGTACACAGTATCTGAATCCAAAAACACAAACGAGCTGAGCAGTTCTGTGGACAACAGAGCTCTCTTGTGGCCAAATGATGTAAGACCAGCACTGAGCAGCCCACATGGCAAAACACCACTATGATGTCTTGTCAATGTAGATAATTATCAAAGAGCTACATAATCCATCTAAACATTTCCACTTTTTATATCAGCATTTACATTAAGCACATACATCTCCATATTTTTAAGAGTCGGTGTTTCATCATGTTTGAAAAACTGTCTATTAACAGACCTTTGTATCATACAGTAGAAGCCACTGTTCCTCAGGGTGGATGCTTTAAGGATGGGTGCCATTTTTATTTTTTATAATTTATACATTCTTACTAATTTTGGATATGGTGGAATATTAAATCTGAATCAAACTACCAGCTTTTATGAATATGCGTCAGCAAAAGGCTTTGTTTAGATGAACTAGTGACATTGTACTTAATAAATGGCTTAGTGTCTTTTAGCTCATGAACGATCTGGTAATAAGTGTTAGGGTTTAAAAGTTATGCAGATAAATGCATCTGTTCAGAAGGAAAAAGGACGAAACGAAACTGTACCACTGATGCAGACATTTGGTTTTATTTGTTGTAACACTTTTGAGCTGATAACGTTTTTGTCATCTGAGAATAAAATTAAGTTTGTGTGGTTGCACAGGTCATGTCCTGGAGCCGTCCTTCTGCTCCCTCTGTTGGACCTTCACCTGACTCGGCTGTGTCAGGTTCTGGACTCTCTTCGTTCTAGCTCTACTGGCGGCACTGGTTCAGAATCTGCAGCTTCCAGATTGCTCCCAGCGGGCTGTGCTGCATCCGCTGCTGAGTCAAGAAGACATGAAGAGACTGGTTCGACTGGGGTCAGAGTGGAGGACATTGGTTTGGCTGCTCTGAGGCTCCTCTACCTGCTGCTGGCCCACAGTGATGAGGTGATGCCACAACAGTAAAAATTACACAAACTACTACTACTACAACTTATGGTAGAGTTCAGTGGTTTTGTCCTGATATGTCCACATCAGAGGGATATAAGTAGTCGAGTAGACTCGTCTACATTATTGATTACAAAAAATACGTCTGGTTATGTAACGTGCATCGATGCAACACATATAGGATGTAAGATGGTTGTGGTAGTGAGAGCATGGAGTGAAGAGCGAGCAAAAAAAAGAAATAGAAAAAAGTATAAAGTGTGTATGTGAGAGACAGAAAGATCGTGGGTGTGCTCTCTGTCTGCTGGTGGAAGTGTGCTCACCTGTGTATGCGCGCACGTGTCTATTTGTGTGTGGGCATCAGGGCAATATTCTGCCGTGAGCGATAATGATCAACAGTGTACAAACAGAAATGCTTCCCTGTAAATAGATAAATAACATCAGGCTGTTTAGTTTGTTTAAATAAAGAACAAGGTGTAAACAACAGAAAATACAGTTACATAAAATTAACTTGACCTTCCAGGGGGATGCCCTTGGAGGGGCGGGGCCCCATATTGTAATGATAGGGGAAATTCTGTTGATTATATTGCACAATATCACACATTCTTTTAATTTGAATGAAGCTCTTGCTTTAATTATATGGTGGACAAACTTCTTATTAGTATCTAAAAGACTGTTTACCAGTTTAGACAGACATGTTTTTGTTTGAGTAATAATGCCCCACAGTGCATGCTTTGTCATATTTGTTTGTTTAAAGAGAAGACGATTGAATAAAATACTGAAATATAAACAATTGATGAGCTGAAATATTCCATAGATTAATCGAAATTAAATTATAACACTGCGTCTAATTTTTTTTAAAATTCAGTGAGTGTATTGTGTGTATAGTTAACCATCGGTTCCGACAAAGCACTGAATCTTTACATTAGAGAAGCTGAAATCAGACAGATGTGGCACACCAAATATTTACAGTATGGGAATGAATTAATCTTTTAAAAGTGTCGCTAAATGTCTGCGAAGGTTCTCTGACATCCAGGTCATAGTTATTCTAAAGCAGGTCTAGCCAACCCTGGTTCTAGAGAGCCACAGCCCTGTTTTTTTTCCAGCTATCCCTCCCTTTCCCACTGTTGATTACCTGGATCAGGTGTGTTCAGCCAATCAAGAGCTATAAGTGCAGGGACAGTTGGAAAACAAGCAGGGCTGTGGCTCTGTAGGACCAGGGTTTGCTACCCCTGCTCTAAAGGCTCTGTTCAGCAGCAACTGGACTTGTTTTTAGTTCTGAAGATGTTTTGCCTTCATCAGCTCTGATGAACAGTCCAGTTGCTACTAAACAGAACCTTTGGGATAATCTTTAAAATGTTCACATTTTATGCTCAAGTTTGCAAGTTAATGAGTGTTTCCTGACCTTTGACCTGTTCCCCAGGTGGTAGAGGCTGTGTTGTTAAGTGAGAGTCACAGCAGACTTCCAGAGAACAAGGTACAGACAGACACACACCGATGCACCACTCACACACTCTCTGTATTAGACTGTATTTGACCTCCCCATCTTTATTAGAGTAGACATGACATGTTAAAATATGGACTTTATGAAATTAAATTAATTTCCTGATCTTTATTCTCTATTTATAAATTGTTCACTGTCCGTTAAAAACATGTTAATGAAACCCTCCTCCCTCTTTGTGGTTGTAGACTAAGCACTCTGCTGCAGATGCAGGTCTGTGCTCCCAGAATGCCTTGCTACAGTCATTGTTACGGCTGTGTGAAGTGGGACTTGGCGCCAGCAGCTCACAGAGGGAGATGATTGTCCTTAATGCCATGAAGACACTGCGTGTCCTAATAGAGAGGACGCCACAAGCACACGCTCACAGGTACACACC
>OMLM01012318.1:29704-43113 GCA_900302695.1 Helostoma temminkii
TATATAATATTATATAATATAATTATATATCATATATATTATATTATATTATGTTTAGTAATCTCCTGGTGAGGATTGGACAAAACCAGGATACAAATGTGCATTTAAGACTTGAACATTACTTTTTTTTAACCATTTAAATCCTCCAATTACATTCTCATACATACATGTTGGTCTTTTTGTTGCTGTGAACATATAATACATTCCATAGCCCCTTACTCTTAGCCTAATCCATCACAGCTACAAACGCCAGCCATGATCCAAGAACCAAATATAACTATAACCTTAAAACAAAGTTTTACTCCTTCGAGAGATCTTTGAAGGTTTGAGTACTGACCAGAATGTCCTCACAGTAATGGTATCAAACTAAAATGTAACAGCACACACAAACACGCTCACACAAAGTGTAAATCACACCTGGATGCAACATTGCTGGTGGTAGAGGAGTGCCCGAGCAGGGAGTGTCTTTCCACTGAGTGACTGTGTTTGTGTAATATCCTGTACTGTAGCTGCATGTTGTGTGAAGGCTGTAATAGACAATAGAATAATTTAGAAAGGCAGAATAACTTCTGCTGCTGTATTCTGGAAATTAACTGCTGATTAGCTAAAAATAAAAACATGGTGTAAGAACAGTTCACGATGCCCAGATATGAACTTTTTGAACCCGATTAGTGCAGTTTGTGTTAACGCCTTTAATACTTCTGCTGAGTCACAGCCCAGTCAGTTCTGAACATGAAGACTGCATCTTATCCTTGTAACTTCGGATATTGCCACACAGTTATCTAGTGACTGTTGTCTGTTCCCATGGTCACAGAGCAGAGACAAACTGTTATCACCGCAACCTTTCATGATGTAAATTCACCTACGGGAATGTAGGCCAATGTGTGCTTTTATGAATGTTTCTTTTTAGTTCTCAAATTTCAAAAAACATTTCTAATTGTTTTTGCAGAAGTTACTGAAAATTACTGAAAAGCTGTATTGATGCTTTCATCATTGACTCTGTATTTGCAGTAGGGATGTGCAATATATATCTTCTAAAGCTGCTTTCAGACATGCACTAGACTTCGCTGGTGAGTTGCACATGTGAACCCAAAGATCCAAGTCAACCCGCACGGACATTACATGGACTTTTTCCTACCAGCTCCCTAGTACAAAGTCCCTGTAATGGCCTTGGTGTAAACACAGATGGTAATTTTCAGGGTAATCACAGTGAGAGAGTAGGCGTCCCCTGTTGATAGATCTGCTCAGCCCAACACCACTAAATATAGGAAATGTTTATTATGCTTTCTGCTGTTGTATCGTGCCGCAATCCTTCAGGAAGTCAAGGTTAGAAACGATGCATAATGTTTATAATCATGTGTTTATGGCTCTACCTTGTTGCGCTGTAAACTAAACACAGCTGATTTCTGCAGTGTACTTTCTGTATCACATCGTGCCTCCTGCTCTCTCTACACAGAGACGATCACTCACTGAACTCAAGTGGATTGGTGCTACATGGTCTGGAGATAATCAAAAGTGCATGTGTTCATATCTTCATTGTTGTTGTTTTAATGATGTTCCAGATGACTTTATCGAGTATCTCACCAAATGAAACATTTGAAACACATTGATTGCATGCATTGCCATGGTCCACTTGTGGCAATCCTCAAGCTACCAGCAAAAACAACAAAGTTAAAAACTGAGCAAACAAACAACACCAGGAGATTGGATTCTTGACTTGGATCAAGCTCATTAACATGGACTTAAGACTTAAATCTGCAAGCTGTCGATAATTAATCTCCGTTAAAGACGCCTCGACAGCTAACTTGATTTTGTCACCTGCCAGATGGTTAGCAGCATCGCCAACCCCTCATTTCCCCTTTCGACTTTAGTCAGTGCAGTATCCTGCAGTACTAGCATTAGCTGTAGCTGCACCAACCTGTCTCTAGGTAGCAACAGATAACGTATTATCATCAAAATCCTAAAAAAAATATGTTTATATAGATATATTTTTTCCCAACATTGCACACTCCTTTTTTGCAGGGATTTCACCTCAGATCATCTCTCTCTCTCTCTCTCTCTCTCTCTCTCTCAGGTTGCAGTGTGTGTTGCAGGTGGTATGTGTGTGTTTGTCAGCAGACAACAGGTTCCACACAGTTTCAGAGAGTGTCTCCGTCCTCACATCAATGTCGGACCACCAGACGCTTGCTCAGCATCTGTGCTCTCAACATGGTGAGACTTTGTTTGCTGCTGCATCACTGTTGCTGATTATTCTGTCTCATGTTTTGCATTTATTTTATCTTAATTATTTGCTCAGTTGTTTAAAAGTTACGCTCCACATGAAAAAACCTGTCCTGTGTCTCATTAGCCGTTTGTTTTCTTTAGACCCCTGTGTTTTGCTGAAGTTGTTTCAGTTTATGAGAACCAGACCAGACAACCAGGTGACGCACACAGACTGGATTCTCATGGACCTGCAGGTAACACATATACACAAACATACTGCAGAGGATTGAGCAGTACAACAGTGATGGCATCTGCCACTCGAAACAATCATTTTCTGCTAGATGTTGATGTGGCATCATCTGGGAAGGGGCCACTAAATTCCTTCATGTGTCTGTTACTGATTCTTTACTCTGTAGAGTGAACAGGGCTGTTGATCTCTCAGTCAATGAGACAAAAGATGAAATGATTCCAACATAACTTTCCACAGTTGTAAAATTCTACCTGTGAGCATTATAAATCATTGCTGCATCATCATCATCATCATGATGATTTGGTGCCAGATAAGCTTTAAGTAAGTATTCATCATGTGTTACTCAGACTGGATATTGTGGGTCATGTTTCCTGTCTTGCTAATGACTGAAGCAGCACAACCCCACCAGTGCCCTCCTTCACATTGCTTTATTATGTCTGCTCACCCTCGCTGCTTCCTCTCTCTCTCTCTGGTTGTAAACCAGACTGTTCTCGCCCACCTCAGCGGAAAATCCTCCTGACAGTGAAAAACCAGCTAAAGTAGTTCACCTGGGCTCCACCTGTGTCAGCTGATGTACTTAATGTCGCTGTGGGTGTTGTCAGATTATTTCAACTCTCCTTACTCTTTGGTGGATCCAGAGACACATACATCACCATGAAGGATGTCCCATTGTCCTTCTTTACCTTACTACTGTTTGGAGAAGTGAAGTGAGGGGGCTGTCTAGAGCAGTGGTTCTCAGCTGGTCTGGCTTCAGGACCCACATCACCCCTTGATAATAGCCCGCGGCCCAAATCGAGGAAATATTTGTCAAATTTATTCAATCATAATGCTAAAATAACAAACAGACTATTTCAGTAACATTTTATATCTCATTGTATCATTTTAACAGACTCATTTAGTGTTTTCATACAAAATACATGAAAAAAGTGCAACTACTGAGGAGTATTTTGTAGCTTTAGCTGAGAATACTCACTCAACACTGCACTATGCACTAAAACACTAAAAACCCTCCAGTAGCAGTTTTTTTTATCTACAAACTCAAAATAAATTAAACAAAGTGGAATTTTAAAAAGAAGAAGGAAATCAATCACTGGTCTAAAGGATACATGAGGATACAGGCGACCACCGTTGTCACCTTTTATCAAAACAACTTACCCCTTTATTTGAAATGAGTTGATCATTGAGTCCTGCAGCACACCCCTATTCCACACACATAATGACGTAATTCATGAAACTCATTGAGAAAACTTTTTAGAACGAGCATTCAGGCCTCATCATTGCTTTCTGAAGGCTGTTTCTTTTTTTGTTTGAGTATTAACAGCACATCCCTTTGTTGTTTTTGTGTCGCAGCTGGTTCGTTTGTTGAACAAACTGATGACTCAGACAGCAGAAAACTGGATCAACAACTTGCACAGCGGCTGTCAATGTTACACTGAGGTAAAACACTCACAATCCTCCTCTCTCTCTGTACAGGACATCTAACCCTACACACTCACACACTCCTCTGTCTCTCATTCTCAGTTGGTTCAGACAGTGGTAATTGTTTTCCATCGCCAGTGGCTGGATCTTCGAGGTTCTCAGGAAGGTACGTCTAAAGCAGTAGACCTCACCTCATTCTTCTGCCCTGAAAACTGTACAATAAAAACACCTCATTTCCTGTTCACTTTTCTTCAGGCCCAGACCCACCCCCATCGCAGTCCTCAACTCCCATGATGCAGTGGTGGTCCGGACCCACAGTGTCTCTGCTCAGAGAGTGTCTGCTTCTGCTGCACTGGCTGCTGCTGAATCACGGCAGCTTCTCAGAGAGCTGCAGGCCGCTGCTGCACATGTACGACCAGGTGATCCCCGCTGTACGAGACACGCTGAGGAAGATTCCGGAGCTGAGCGAGAGCGAGGGTACACACACAAACACACATGCACACGTGCTCGCACATACCTGCAGTAGGTATTCTCACTTTATTGTGTAGTAGGTTTATTTTAAAGATGCATTTCCACAAGTTGATCGTTCAAGCCACTAATCAGGTAGTGTTTTTATTAATCTAATAGCCACCTCTACAGACTGTCAGTGGGAGAAACACCAGGGCTTTTCTCCTTCTTCCCTGTCCTGTATGTAAAACACAGCTAGATACAAAATAGTAGGATCAATTAATTTTTTACCTTAGACACAGGGAACGTGTTGCAGATGTGTCCAGTGGAAATACTGAGGAAATACAACGTTGTACAACATGTTATACATGTTGAGACAACTTTTTAGAACGAGCATTCAGGCCTCGTCATTGCTTCCTGTTTCTTTTTTTGTTCAACCAAACTCAACCATGAAGCCATTTCTCCGGTACATTATTCTAATTAAAACTGTTAATGTTGATGTCCCCACATTTACACCTGTAATTTGAAGAAGAAGAGAGCTTTTACAGTATTTGAGCCAGTGTTGTGTTCCTGTTTATACGTCTTCTATTTTATAGGGAGTAACAACAGGGATAAAATACTGGTGGTTACAGCTCGTTCACGCCTCATTTGGCTGCTGCTTCACCACACACACTGAACACAGACAGTGGAGGAGACACAAGAGACACTGGCTTATTTTATCAGTTTTATTTATATAGCGTCATCTCAAGGCACTTCACATATTAAGGTCAGAGCACTACAACATTCACGTCCTAGTAGTAGTAGTAAGTAGTTTATGCTTGGCCAGAAAGTCGCTAGTTGATATTTTAAAAAAAGTTGCTATGTCTGGTGAAACACAGGCTAAATTGTCAACTCTGCACACCGGAAGATCATGTGACCACACGCTTCACTGCACAAACAGAGATTGACTGATCTTCTCTTTCTTAGCAGTGCAGATTACACTGAAACTGCACACAAATGCAGAACAGGTGGTCATGTTTTGCAATTATTATGTAATTTTACAGGCTCATTTTATGATTGCGATTAGATTGTTTAGCACTATATAATAATATATATATATCTGGTAATTTTCTGGATGGTTACGAGCAAAGATGCTGTAAAACAGAGTGTTAATATTCTGCAATAGTTGTCATAGTCCCAGTTGATTTCACCTTGTTAAATTGGGAGTAATGTGTTGAACGCACCTGGCATGACAGCGCCACTGCCACTAGTTTTACCCAGCTGTCTGCAGTAGTTGGGCCTAGTGAAACACTTCTTGTGGTAGGATACATGAGCTAAAGTGTGAGGACATGCCGGCTTTGTGTTTTCAGCACAGCCGACCACACATTTGTTGCCTTAGTGTTTTCGCTGATGCTGCATGACATTACACATACACAACTAGTTTCACCTTGAGGTTAAGAAAAGAATAACTAAAATCGGTGGTGACCACATACTTTTTGCTGTGTAATGTAATATCAGGACTCTGAAGTAAACAGAGCCATGTTTTCCACTTCCTGTTCCTTTTCTCTCAGAGCTGGCCCTGGAAGACATTTGCCGCTCAGAGGGTGACGACACTGATGACATGGACACTGACACCGGCTCCTGATTGGCTGCTGGCCACTGACCCCATCGCTGACCAGTGAGCAGACACAGTGGTCAGTTTAGTGACTGTTGATTGAAGATTTCAGACTAAGACAATGACAGAGCACAAGACTTTTTTTGTCAGACTTTTCTGTGATGAAGTGGACATGAAAGATGCGACAGCAGTGTCAGCTGAGCGCAGATGAAGTCACAGAATTTAAACTGCTGCGAGATTTAACAATAAAATATCAGTGTTACAGAAGCTGCTGCAGTCAGTGTTCATGTTCACCTACTCTTCCTTTTCCTTCTTTCTGTCTTTCCTTGCATCCTCTTCTTCCTTTTGAAGGTTTACTAGATACTTTCTCCAAAGTTACATTTATTTTCAGTCAGTATCTCTTCCCACACCGTTTCTTTGAAAACCAACCGCACGATTTTATGTGTTGTGTTATGTCCTGTTT
The DNA here is from genome assembly GCA_900302695.1 of Helostoma temminkii. Lineage (NCBI taxonomy): Eukaryota > Metazoa > Chordata > Actinopteri > Anabantiformes > Helostomatidae > Helostoma > Helostoma temminkii. Next base: position 36,080 of record OMLM01012318.1, read on the forward strand.
GATAGTCATCACCAGGATCCACTACTTTAATGGAAACTGCTTAAATGGTCCTTTGAAGGATGAAGAAATGCTGCTGGGCAGGTTCAAGAATTTCTGAAATCATCAAAAGGAATAGGAAATATGTCAATTTGCTTTCTTGATGAGAAACTTATCGACGTACTACACCCATGTCTTCGCATATAACTTTGGTTTTGGCGTGTGTCAAATGTAACTAATGTAATACTAAGTAAGTTTTAGAGTCGCTCATACTGTAGGTGGATTTTGTTTTGCTTGCACTGAGCCAGAATCGATGCTTCACCATTTCCAGTGCAAATCTAACAGTCTGGTGCGTACGGCTTCATATCTACTGTACAGTTGATGATGAGAGTGAATCAGTCATCTCATCTTAATATCTGCTAGAAATCCAATGTTTGTCTTTCCCCAAATATTAATTACTCCTTTTCAGATACAATACAGAGGCTAATAACTTTTAAAAGTTACAGTCTAGATGTCTTTGTGAAACATGTTGGCTGTGGAGAGCTTGTTCAACAGGTAACTGATAAGCTGTTTGTAACTTGTATATTCTTAATCACTTTTATTTTTTATGCATATTTAAGAGTGTTTGTTTATAGTACATTTTATTTCCTCTATTGCTACTGTGTCATGTAGTGAGGTTGACATTTTATTTTTCCACTTGGGTGATTGGAGGAGTTATCCTTCTTCACTCCACATCTGAAACAAGAAATGGGGCCATCCGGAGTCAGGTGCATGCTGAGGGTAATCAGAGCCTCATAAAGGTTAAATAAACTTAATCACTGTAAGTAAACAAACAAGTGCAGAACTGGAGACGGAGCAGACGTTGTATTGCTGGTGGTAAAGGTGCTGAACACAATGAAACATTACCGTAATTAAAATTAAACAAGTTCAGAACAAGAGCATTTTATGAAACATTTTTATTTATTGACCAAGGTCTGAAACATACAGTATCAGATAAGGCATCCTGTTTGCTGCTGCAGCTCTGCTTTAGTCAGGGAAACACAAACCAGTGTATTGGGAATAATTCAAGTTATGTCAAGGCTGTTAATTTTCATAGTATAATATCCTTTATCCTGTTGTCCTCAGAGATGATTATCTTCTTATATTGATATATTACAAATAATTTTCATGATTTCAGACTGTGCTGTTATTTTGGAATGATGCTGATCATATATAGCAATAATGCAATGTACATGTAACAAGAAACCATCTATTAATATCTATGTGATGATCAATACAAGCTAATTGTTTAGTCAGGAAAACTTAATCGTAAGAGCAGCCAAATATGCATTAAAAATCTGTCATTCTTCCAAGTTAAACCAGGGTCATCAAACTAAGATACTTTTAAACAGTTGATGATTATCGGCCAGTTTTATTTTAGGTTATTTCTCTGATTATTTCCAACAACACTGCCCTGCCCTTCCCTTATAAGGAAGAAAAGATGAAACTGGGAAAGGTAAACACTGAGAAGAAGAAGCATTGTCGCCTTTTAGGCTCAGGCTCCATTAAAGTTCACTTTTCAGAAGCAATGGTGTGTTCAGGTGATCTTTATCGTCTCCGTAAAGCAGAAATGGTCAGATAACTTGGTGTGTTGTAGTCACACCAATAAATTGGCCCTTGCAGGATCAGGTCTAGATTGGTTCTAGAGTCTGGGTCACTCATTTGATGTGCGACAGAGCACTGTGCATTTATATGGAGTTTAGGGAAATTAGGTTATGCAGATAATCAGAAAATGCAGTAACCTGGTTGCATTTAATATGCTATGTTTTATTTCCTCTGTTTGATATGTTCTGACTTTGGATGGAACTGTTTTGAATTTGAACGCTCCTTCTAGTCCACACACCCAGTTTTGCACTTCTGGATTCTCTGTCCTCTCTATTAAGCCCTAGCCTGTTTGTACTTGTCTAAATCTTTCAGAAATTTGTAATATAATGTAACAAAATTTAATTCTAAATCCTCCACTTCATGAGTTGATAGGAGCACCTGAACACACCTGGTTTGCCTCAGTTACTGCTGAAGCTCTGGACTGTCATGAATCCTCCGATGTGCAAAGCATTTGTGGAAGACGAGGAACAGTCGCCTTCAGAGGCCAGAGGCCCTTCTTAGGAGACCGAGACACGGCTACAGTGAGAACAAGGCATCTGAGTGTCAAGTAATCCAGGATCAAACTGTCTTTATGTGGTGTGATGTGTGAGTGAGGACACTGTGTTGGTCCTCGACGGTTCAAAGAGGTGTTTGGTTTGGAGATGGTTTTAGGTCGTGCTTCACACGTGTTGTTTGGTGAGAAAATGGTCCAGTTCTTGAAACGAATCAGGAGCTGTCGGAGTAACTTCTTAGTCGAGCAGTGTTGCCAGTTATCCTCCTGACACTCTGGTGACTGACAGCAGGTGATGCGATAGTTTAATCCTGCTTACGTGTGTGTTTACTTTACATCGTCTGGTCGTCCAAAGCTCTTAAAGAAGTAATATAACGACCACTAGTAGTGTAATTAAACTGCTAATTGGTTGTGTCCAAACAAACACTCTGAAGTTCATCTTAACTGAACCAAACACGTGAAAGCACCGTTAGTGTTTAAGTTAGAATCAGGTTCGAGTTTTTTTAGCTGTGATGGGTAACAAGCGTAGAACTATAAGCGCTATAAGTGAGTGTGTGTGTTAGTGTTTTTCTGTCCACGTTGGCACCACCTGGTCGTCCCCTTGTTTGCTCCGTGGTGTCGTCTGGGAGCTGCGATGCGTCTTGTCCATACTGTGATGTGGCATGCAGGGATTGGTCAGCCACGGGTGCATCCGCAGCTCAGACGCCTTCAGTCTCTCGGCGGGCGACTTCCTCAGCATGCAGCCAATCAGACATTTGGCTTGCGGGGACAGCCAATCAGGAAGGCTGAAAGCGCCCCGGCGGATCTTGGTGAACAGCGCAGCCGGCTGCGTGTCCTGGAATGGGTATCGTCCAATCAGCATGGTGTACAAAGACACGCCTAGGCTCCAGATGTCTGCGGCCCGCCCTGAGTAAGACCCGTTCCCATTGGTCAGAAGCTCCGGGCCGACGTAGGCCGGACAGCCGTGTCTGTCCGTCAGAGAGTCGTCGTCATGGTTACCATGCAGAAGAACGCAGTCGTCGAGTCCGAGCAGAGCGAGATTAGTCCTGCGGGGACAAAACCACCAAGATCACAGTTTTAGTCTTTTCAGCAGTTCTACAGATACTACTAGTAATAGTAGTAATTAGTAACTAGTAACAGTAGTACTGGGGGCATTTTTACCCCAAGGTTTCATCATCAGTGTAATAATATTTATAGTACTATCGTTACTATTTCTATTGATACCAACAGTGATATTAGAAGTATTAGTATTGTGGTATAGTTTGGTGTTTAGTTGTTTCAGGAGTATTATTAGCAGTATTTGTAGTATGAACCGAGTATGTACAGATGTACTAGTCATTTGTATTGTCTGGCAGTATGTGTTGTTATACCTGTACCTGTGTTTGAGACTCACCTGTATCTGTCGGTGAAGACGAACCTGCGGAGCTTCAGGTCTCTCAGGACGACCCCGTGCTGATGACAGTGCGTCACGGCGTTCAGCATCTGAGAGAACAGAAGCCGCGCCTCCTCCTCGTCCAGGCGCTTCCTGCTGCGCACGTACGCGTGCATGTCACCGTGGTGACCAGGCAGGAAGACGTACACGCTGTCCTGGCCGATCACCACGTCCAGCAGGCCACAGATGTTGTCATGGTGACCGATCCGGTTGTAGGCAGCCAGCCGCTCCTGGTAACCACGCAGCGGGAGCACCTGTAACCACGGCAACCAGGTTGGACAGTTAGGATAACATGGTCAGAGCTGCATTGTTTGTCTCTGGGTAGTATTAGTAGAAGTAGTATTTTCAGCATCACTAGTTGTAGTACTCACAGTTTTTTACTTGTTTAGCAGTATTATACATATTTTCATTATAATTCCTTGCAGTATTAGCAGTATTACTGTTAGTATTACTAGTTCTTTAGTAGTAAAGCAGTGTTTTTTCTGTACTGTCTACTCTAGTAATACTTTTAGCAATATAACTAATATTATAAGTATCATTAGTACATTATGCAGGACCCATAGGTACTGTATACTTAATAGAAGTGTTTTGAAGTACTCACACATGTTTTGGCTGTGTGTGTGTTACCTGGCAGGTGTACTGCAGCTGTGTGTGTGCGTGCACAGCTCGGTAGGTCTCCTCCCCTTCGCGGCGTTCACACAGGACGTATGGTCCGACTCTGGATGGCGGTTGGTTCTGACTGGACTTTGGGGCGGGGCTTCTGGGCCTGATGCAGGTTGAGAGGCCAGTAGCCGGAGGGGGCGGAGTCAAACGGGCTTGTTTGCATTTTGGTACGTTGTCCTGGGGCTCGTCCAACAGCCTCTTCAGACACAGCTGAGACCTGGCTGAAACTACTCCAACGCTCATCTGTGATTGGACAAGTGACATCACGAGGTTAATTAATTCTTACATGTTAATTATTCCCTCAGATCAGCTGCAGCCAATGTTTAAAACAGGAAGACGATCCTGTTTACGTGGCTGCATTGGCCCGAATAAAAACAACCCTGACTGTCAGATGAACTCCTCTTTTTTTCTCACGTCTGTTTTTGAGATCACTGGCTCGATGCCTCCTAGTATTTAAAGCAGGTTTGCCAAAGGTTGACTGAAATAAAACTGGAACAGAGCAGACCGTAAAAGTCCAAGTCAGTATCTGCTTTAAATCTCTACAGTGTTAAACCACACTTTTTTTAATTAGTCCTAAGAACAGGAGGAAACACTTTACAAACTGATTCACATTAACCAGGTTAGTACAGTTATTACAGCACGTTTAACATTTAGACAAAGCAGTTCAACACGTCGAGCACAGAAGTGGTACTAAATAAACTTTGCTCTTAACTAACTCAGTGGAGCTGGTGATTCTGCACTGCAGCGCCGTCTGCCGGGCCTCCCTCCTCCACTGAGCGGAGAAACGTCTTCACGTGTATAAATAAGAGTTGTATTAATGTCTCACACTGTTCTGTGTCTCGGCTGCTGCTCGCATGTTACACTGTCAACGCGTCTATAGGCTTCATGATGCAACTTCCTGTAAGCTGACAAACGCCTCGGCTTTCAGATCGTTGCATCACAGCACAACAGTTTATAGTTTAAACAGGCTTTAAATACAGTCAACACCTACCACACACACACACACTCAGAGTGAAAGGAGTGTGTGTGTTTTATAAAAAGTTTGTCAGAGCCTGAAGCCACTGCGGTGCGTGCGTGTGTGTGTGGAAACTTGCTATTGGCCAACGCTGCTTTCACTCTGGTGAAACAACCTGAGTCACATCATCACCATAGCAACGTCATCCTCCAACACACGCGGTGAATCAGTGCCGTGCGGCGTCTCGTGATTTTTTTTGTGTAAGCGGTTTCTCCGTCTACCAGACTACTTTTATTTCTCACATTGATGTTACTGCGTCTTCCTCTGGTTTATTTTCAGTACGACAAATAAGGTAGTGAGATAAATAGTACAAATACTTCATCCGTATCTGTAATATTCACAGATGCTCTCTACAGTGTTTCAGCTGTTTAGAATCAATCCTTTCTAACATTTGGACCAACCTTAACCCCTCTAGTCTCCAGTGGACTCATGGGAAATTATATTAAATGTTGTTTTCAGTTCAGCACCAGTGTCTTGGCTCCTGCACTGAATGTTATTCAGCTGATTCAGTCAGATTTTAAATCCTGTGATTGTCTTGTTTCTGGTTTAGACAAAAGCCTCAACTTGGCCCTTGCTGAAACTGAAACTTATCTTCACGTGAGCGGCAGCGTCCTGTCTCAATCCTGCAGGCTTGACATGTCGTGTTCGGCCTCACGGCTTCATCACTAGTCTGCTCTCAGTCTCCACTTCTCATTAATAACTAATCTGCCAATAATCTGTTCACTGGCGAATATTCTGACCTACACAGAATTTGAAATTAATGAAAAGCACCAATCCCAGTTGCAGTTGCAGAGTTACACCTTCAGATTTAGTGTTTGGACCCACCACCAGTTCAGATCACACGTGTGTTCTGCTGATTTACTCAGAAAGAGAGAAAAACAGCACAAACCCAAATGTAGGAAACTAAAAGTAGCATATTGTCAGGTTTCAGCATGAAAACTCACTTTTCTTTTTCTACACACAGTCCTGCTACAGTCAACCTTTATTAGTAAATACTGCAAATTAGAATCAGTTTGACAGCTCGGGGCAGTTTTATATAAACTACAACCTGCATGTAAAGATGGTTAATTTACATATTTACATATATCCTGCAGTTAGCTCCATTGACTGAATCTACTGAGCTTTACTAGATCAGCTGTGGCTCCTGGGCAATACTGAAGAGTAATTAATATTAATACTGCACTTAAGTACAATTTAGGGGTATTTTTTACTGTAATTCTACATCTTTGTGCCACTTTACCACCATTTCAGTGATGAATGTTGTACTTTGCTGCATTTATCTAACAAAACATTACAACATGATCTAGAAAAAAAAGTAATCAACATATAATATGCAACATTCTGCATGATAAATATTTATACAAAACTACACACAACCAATTAATAAGTGATCAATTATCATCATTTGCAGTATGTCATTCTGCACAATGAGTACTTTTACTAATGGAGTATCCACACACTGTGCTAATGATCATTTTACTCCAGTAGAAGATGGAATTACTTCTTCCAACACTCATTTTACTCCAGTAAAGTGACTTGCTGGTTTTTTACCTTGTGGTTTTCCCACCGACCAGTTCCAGGTGCAGCTTCACGGGACCAGTAGACTCAGTAAAACCCAGTAGAGTTGGTGTGGAGCTGATGTCTGTGTCTTGTATGTTCTTTTTATTGGACTCCGACTGGAACCGGTAGCTCAGACACTGGGAGGACTGGCGGTGACGTCTTTGTCTCTGTTATTGTTGCCTCGGTTGCGCAACACGTCAGTCAGCTGTTGGTTGTCGAGTTTCTTCTCCGGTCTGAATGGAAAAAAACCCTCA
>OMLM01012319.1:0-11638 GCA_900302695.1 Helostoma temminkii
GGGGGTATTTAACCTTTAACCTGAGATCTTTTTAATTCTACTCTTAAAGGTCATCTTATTGTGAAATTTTTACAGTGCAGCTTGCCATTTCCTGGGCTCCATGTGGTTGTCAAAGATGCCCAGTGTGTCTTTCAAGGCTCTTGATAAATAATTCAACACATCTGCCCAAAAAAAATTTGAAAATAGAGGTTCTTCTCTGGTTACACAGAGCACATCCCCTATAAACTAACAAAGCACATTTGACGGGGGATTTTGACTTTTTTTTCCCCCTAACTAAAATGGATTTTGAAGCCAAGTGAGCACATATTAGGTCTGTTATATCTCAAAACGTTTAAACTGTCACTTCATTATCAATGGCACTGAAACAACATCAGAACTGGAAAGCCACATTACAATGACTGCCTATACTACGTTGCCATGTACAATAAGACACTTCCTCATTGCACAATCAAATAAAGTATCCACTGTACCTACCCAGAGGTAGTAGGTGAACTGTAGGGCAAAGATGGCGATGCCCTCATTGTCAAAGGAGCCTGCGACAGAGCGGGAGATATAACCGGGTACAATGGCAATGAAGCAGGCCGCCAGCAGCCCTGCACCCTGGTTCCATAGCTCCCGTGTCAGCAGGAAGGTGGAGATGGCAGTCAGACCGCTGAACACTGGAGCCAGAAAGACACACACGTCGCGGATGTGGACAGTGATGTGCAGCAGATTGAGGACATAGTGGATGAGGCCTGCAGTCGCCATTAAGCCGGGGTATACCTAAGGGGAAATAAGAGAGAGAAGCCGTTAGAGGAAGAAAGAGGACGAGCAATATAAAAAGAGAACAGATCGAGTGTCATGAAAGCAAGAAGAAGGAAGGTAGTTTATTTCAGCTATGACAGGGATGTCACTCTTTAAATGACATTGATTTGTTTGTTCTGTGTTAATCCACTACTGAATATCTAAGCAATTAATGATAAATACAACTTACTGGTGGACATTTTAGGAATGTACTTTTGAACTTTCATTTATACTAACTAGGGCTGCAACACCTAATCGATCAGTCATCCAAGTCATCCAAAGCATGGGAGCATTTTATATTAAATGCAACAAAGTAGACTGTAAACATACAACAGCACAATAAGCAAACACTGTATATCCTCATCATGTGACAATGGTATAGTTTAATTAAGTGGTATTGTGTGAAATGTTTGTTTGCCAACTTCAGGATAGTCGCACCGGATCTGTTCTGCCAGGACTTGCAAGCATCAGGTGGTTGCACAATCGCAAAGTCAATCTAAAGTCAAACACTAAATATAAAAGCAGCAAATAATAGCAGCAGTCAAATATTACATTTTTAGTAACTGTTTTTCAGCAAATGCTTATGCATTTGTGCACCAATGCATAAGGATGCATACTGAACAAATTTTTAAGATACTTAAACTCAATATGTAGCTTTTGCATTACTTAAAGTACACTTTTTAGTTTAGATTTAGATTTTATTTAATTAATCGGAAAAATTATCGTTTGATTAATCGATAATTTAATCAAACGATTAAACGATTATTATGAAAATAATCGTTGGCTGCAGCCGTAACACAAACTGTCACAACATTTCAGCAAATGGTGAAAAATCATTTCTCAAGGTTAGCTCTTGAAATGCTAATTCTGTCTGACCAAACCCCAAACATATTCTGCTTACATTTACTCAAAACAGCCATCTTCACATTTGTGAAACTGAAACCAAGTTCTGCATCTTCCTCATGTAGACTGCAACTATTATTGTAATATGTGGTGTTCCTCAACAAAAAAAACATAATTAATTATACCCTCTGATAAAGCTGGGGCCTGAGTAGGCAATGCCTTGTGGCGTTGTCTGATCTTTACAAGAAAAAAAAAAGAAAGATCCAATTAAAGCCCTGTAAAACACACTGGCTGAAATAAAATAAGACTATGTATAAAATGTGAGTGATATCCCTGCATGTGTGTCCATGCACTTGGCCTTGCTGTTAATAACTTAGGTCTTCATGCCTGTAATTAGGTGATGCCCATAGGACTTAGTTTTCAACCAATCTACTTCAAATACTTCAAAGACTGAACTGTTTAACTACTGTAATTATCAGCTGCATCAAACTCTGTGGTAGGGGCCAGGTTAGGGTGCTTGACGATAGCAAAATAGTAGTCAATATCAAGGTTATGGTTATTTAATGAGATTACTCATTGACTTTTGGAAACATTGTGCATTTATTAAACTTAAAACACATTTGACCAAATTTTAAATAAAAATGCCTATTAGCTATTTTAAACAGGTGCAGTGTTTTATCCAATCAATCAGGTGAAAGCAGGAGATCAGCAAACATGTAATCATATGGTTAATATTATATCCCTCAGTATATACTCAGTAGGCAGAGGTAACTAGTTGGTTCAGATCAAGAGGAAATGCATATAGACAGGAAATTGACTTCACGATGCCCAGTAAGCATAAATGGTCACACAGCTAGTGGCCAAAGTTCAGGAAAGTTATATAGAAAGTTTTCATACATCAGTGAACATACAAACACATCATCATTTGCTCTACAACAAATTCACAAAGGTCAGTAAGCCTGCTCTGCTATAACTGTTGTAAAGGTTCAGAAAATAACCAACAAAAAATAAAAGATGTCTACACAGCGTCTCACTTAGGCGTAATAGTTATTAATTTACAAATGCTATATTTCTGATGAGTTGGTTCTTTTGGCTCTTTTGTGACAGGGTGATAATAGACTCTCCTAGCACGTGAACCATGTTGTTAAGTGGAATATTTGACTGAACTAAATGTGCCACAGCCTGAAAGTGGTTTTATAACAAATAAGACAAATAAGACAAAATGAGAGAATCATTCTGTAACAGAACTCAGCACAGTAATAGTTTTTATACACGATGGAAGTCAAAATCATATTTAAATGTTGATTAATTTGGCACCGGTAACCCACATCACCAAAAGAGATGAGGTGGTTTAATTATAGTGAAATACATTTTGTTTGAGTTTTGCCATGATGGATAAATCATTTTTTATAATGTAACACATAATACATTCTATAGCATTTCATTTTGTCACTTTAAGTGACAAAAACTGTTGGCAAAAATGCACCTGCGTCATTGTCCTTATAGCAACAAGAGCAGTTTATTGGCTAGACTGCACTCTGTTGTTCTGGACTGTCACATTAGAAAAGCATTCCTTCCTTATCTATAGTTCAGGAGAAAGAGCAACTGACAGTCATCCATGGATGGTGGGTGGGAGTGAAAGGGAAATAAAAAAGGTAGAGGGCAGCTGGACTGGTCCAGACAGAAAGGCACTCAACTGTCACATTAACTGATATTGGCTCGTCTGTCTTCCAAACGGTGTGACCCATCTGAGTGCTTAGAGACTTAACGCTATCATACACAATTAATGAGGACTGTCAGGACGATCAGTCTAATTTGAATTGGGGGAAAAAGTAAGGAAAATGGAAGGAGCACCGAATTGAGGTGAGAAAAGATAGAAAGACCTAAGAGAAAGGCAGAGGCAGTGAAGAAAAGATGGTGAAATATAAAGTGACAAAGAGCTTGGTGGTTGCGTTAGAGTGCAGAGTGAAAGGCTGAATGCAAGTCGGCAGGGTCACAGACCAACACTCTGCATGAGAACGGAGACTGACACTCAAATGTGAAAATATTTTCTCAACAATGACCATGGATCGAGACTGCATTACGCATGGACTGTGGAACAGACTGTGCCAATCTGCGTTGAACCCAGCACTTGTCCACACCCCTGCATGTTTGAAAAGCACAGCCTTGATGCAAATGAGAGCCCTCAAAATCATTTTATGATTTTGAATGCAGTGTGGGTGTCAACAAAATGCCCTTCTTCCCTGAAGCCCGTCTATGCTTATAAAATTACATAGCTCATGCAAACAGACAATTTTGACAATTGGCCTACACAGAAAATAAGCTGGTGGATTTGTTAGTCTAGCAACTACCGTCGTGCTCCTTAGCAGGGCACTTTCCATATTCCAGGTAAAGCTGGTAGATGCCTAAAATTAACCTGGATATATGATTGGTTCAGCCTCCATTCTGCATCAGTTCCAGAAACCATTTTGCATAGATAGTCAGGCATTTGCATTTAGTATGGCTAACAGAATGACACACCTACCTGCTATTTAAAACCTCTGAAACTTTCCATACGACATTACTACATTTCCCACGAAAGAACCAAAGCAGTGAATTTACAGTTTCATTTTGTAGGACACTAACTTTATAAAACACCTGCTCTTTAGCAATCAATTATCAAACAGTATATTGTATATTGTTGAATACCAGTAACAGCAACACTATTGCTTGGCATCTAGAATCAAGCACTTATTTAAAATGTCAAATAAAATAAGAGGTGTATAGTAACTCACTTAGGTGGTACTGGTGTGGAAAGAATCATCTGCTGACACTGTTGAAAATAATAACACTTGTTGCAAGGACAACATGACCTCTGTAATTGCTTTGCAATTGCCATGAGATGCTTCAAGACATACCCTGGACAGGAAAATCACTCCACAAATTATACTCACTGAATCGCTCTTTGCTGCTCAGCTTAACAGTTTCATGAAAAAGAACAAAAAATGTATTGGCTAGGTCTTAAACCTAGTTTTACATTTGAATTTGTTTTTAACAGTTCATTTGTTAAAATCTACATTTGTACTGCTTAATGGCAGACAATATCTGTTAAATTACAATCTGGGTTTTTCAAGAAAACATTTTCTAAAATGGAAATAGGAATATTAATAAATAAATATTGCATTTAAGTTGTGCAACTTTACTTTGAGAACTGCAATTTACAGTTTAAATACAGCTCAAGTGTAACATCAGCAGAGACTTTGTGGCTTTTATAGGAGGCAAAAACAAGTGGACAGGAAGGCTGGAACAAGAGTAAGAGCAGACCAGAGTCTGACATGGATCTAGTTTTGCAAACTTAACATAACATATAAAGCTCCCATTAATTGCACTTATCTCTAAATCAAATCTGGACCGACCCAAAATGTACGCTAACATTGTGGTCACATTTTTTCACACACCCAGGCTGTAGTTGTTTATAGACAGGACCTTCAGACTGAGCTGTCTGAGGATATTGTCACATTCACCACAGGGACAGAGTGGCCGGCCGCCCACAGGGCCCCTAGAGGTTGCTATAATTTATTTTCCATTACATCCTGACAGTGTGTGTCAAATGGACACCACAATGTACTGGATTGTGCATTTTAGAACAAAAACAAATTTAAGTAAGCCTTTTGATCCTGTCGCTCTTTGCGTGTTTTTAATCCAGCTAGTGGGGGCATGAATGAGAGAGTAAGAAAGTACATGGCATGCTGTGCACCTCTTACATCTTACTTTTCATTTTGCTTAACATCTCAACACAGAAGCAAGTGAAATATTTTTGTTAACTCAAATATTGGTTAAAAAAATGTCAGTCAGGAAATGTTTGCCAGTTTAATTTTGTTTACTGAATCTCAGCCCCAGTGTCACTGGCGATGGTGTTGTAGACACTTACTCAGTGTATTTTATGCTTAAAAGGGTCTTATTGTGTTGTAGACCACCAAGTCTATTTTATGTTTAAAGATATCATTATGTTCTTCTGTGTAAGAAAGATGTGAGTGTATTGAGTATGCATATTTATTGGACGGTGCACCTGGCCTGTTCAGCACCAAGCTGCCAGTCAGCTGTCACTGTCTGCCTGTAGGTGACACTTTTTGTTATGCAAAGCATAGGATATATAAGCAATTTTAGCAGTTCTGAATTTTAAAATGACTTCATTTCGAGGGCCCCTTGAGAATTCTGTTATTGAGGGAAGCTGGTTCGGTTTAATGATAAATGCACTCTACAGATTTTTTGATGTGATTCCAGGCTTTTGACATGTTCTGTAGTTTTCACCCCACTCTACAACCCTTGCTATGTTCTCTTTCCATTTTGCAAACTGCACCACAGTGTAGGGGGTTGTGCGACAGGAATAATCCTCCATGAGAAACCGCGAACTGTGAATTAACACATGGATTAAACAAAGCTTCAAGGCAAAGAATTTGCATCAAGGATTTTCTGTAATCGAGTTAGTCGAGTTTTGAGTAATTGTTTCAGCCCTACTATCTACAGATAAAACACAGTTCTGCTAGAGAGGATGTTTTACCTTTCACTGACTCTCATGACTCATAGTTGTAATAGTGAGCTGACTGTAATCTATATTTAAGAAAATTCCAGTACAAGTACACAGAGGAAATATTTGAATGTGTGCTCATTTGTATGCAGAAGACAATGTGTTCTGCTGCCTAGGAATCTTGTAAATGTCATAAAAATTAACTTAAAACTGTGTGCCTTCCAATTCCGATTACCAGTCTAATCATGAGTTTCAGCTCCCACCCTATGACTACTGGCCTAACCCAAGTATCTGCATAGTGTAACAGAACCATTTTAACATTTATTCTCATAAGACAGGCTTGTCATATGCAATTACCAATAGTTGACAGTAATTGCTCATGACAGATAAATGTTGATGGATCGTTTTGGATTTAAATTCCTTAAGTACTATGGCCCATGTACCATAGTGAATACTATAGTAGTCAAACATCAGCATGTAGTGTGGCTATAGCTCCCGCCCTGCACCATCTGCTAGCTGCTGTAACGATAATGACATCTGATAGTGATGCACAGCATTAACATGCTTTGCTGTCTCAACTGTGCAGAGGAACTCTCAAACCAGCCTGCAGAACCTCTTTCTGTGCAGGGACGGAAAGGCTGAAAAGTGAAGAACACTCACACTGCACACACTGAGGGACAGGCTCTATCTCAGCTGGACCCAATAATGGAAGCATGTTCAGAGACATTACCACATTTATTTGCCACAGAGGACATGGATTATGTAGTACTGATGCATCATTAGCTGGTGCAATTACAGCTGGGAGTGTAACCCTTGTGGGTCCACGAAGCTTGGCTGAGAGAAAAGAAGGCAGGTGGTAAAGTCAAAGAGGAGTGGGAGACGGATAGGCTAACGGTATTTTACTCACACTCAGAGTTCACAAGATGCAGAACTGAGAAGAAGTTGAGAAAAGACATGCACAGAGGTGAGGCTGAGGAAGCAGAGATAAATTGTGTGGAAGAGCCACATTGTATTCCTCACACAAAAGCTTCAATGTTTCACAACAATCAGTGATTCCGGTAGAAACGGAGGCCACAGAGGGGAATCTACCATATTCAAAGCTAACTGTTACTACTGGATTGTGCCTTAAATCCATGTTACCCAGCAGAACCAAAGACGGCTAGGGGATATCTGCACTGCTTTTCCTAACCTCCGATAACCCCATGTTATTGCCATGCAAACTCAACAATGAGGATATCCATGACAGGCGAAAGATGTACTTGCTACTTTCTTGGATTAACCACAGATCACAACATAAATATAAACTACACATCAATTTAGTGAAAGCTGAGCAGGGAACATAGAACGCACACAACGTAAGCAGCCACACAGCGAGTGAGAGAAACTGGTGGCTAATAATAATAGTACCTCCATGATTTAGGTTTGATAGTCTGTCAGTCAGTGCCTTATGTGTCTGGCAATCTCAACAAAAATGTACCACATGTTTTATTAAAGTGATATAAAAACCTATGTTGTTATATAATAAGCAGTGCTACATGATGTTGTGGGAAAACTTACTGTGCCACCAACAATCCTACCCAAGGGGTACCAGGCCCTTTCATCAAACCAGTTGAGGAACTCATAGAAGCCATTTGTGGTGAGATGGTGCGTTGATCTGTAGTTGAACCTGAAGTAACAAAGAGAGGGGAAAGAGGTGGCTTAGTATAAAGCAAAATAAAGACCACACTAAAAGGAATATCCATTTCAATTTAATTACTACATTTTGCCAAAATGTTATGGCTGTTAAATTTGCATACATGTCCATCAAATCATACAAATGCCTATAAAAATTTAGAGTGTTGTAATAGTATTTAAAGTAGAGGTTAGCTGATATGGGATTTTTAATGGCTGATGCAGATATTGAGAAATCACATAATCAATAGGCCAATATGATTCATTTAATTTCAGTAATGAGAAATGCAGAAAATTGGTGAAACTAAATGAACATCTATTATGAATAACAAACAATTGATAACATTCAGAATAACATACAAACAATATTAAACAATTAAAGTAGAATTTAGTGCAGTCTTTCCTTTTCTTTGCTGAAATATATACAAAAGAAAAAACTACAAAAAAGACTGGAATAAGTAGAGGATGCTTCATCAGTGTAGCTAACAGCAGGGACATTACTACGAGCCAATTTGTGTTGAAATGTGTTATATAAACCACTGTTAGATCCATTTGTTTGGCTAACATTTTTTGGACTTGTGTTATCAATATGTATATGATATGTGGAGGTGTGGATGTAAACAGAAAATAGGTTTAATCATGTGTTTGGCATGGTATGCTTATTAGCCATGTTCTTATGTAAAGTAGCCATGTGCTTAGATCATGATATGTAAATTAGCCATGTGGAGTTTTAATTCCATTTTAATATCGGCCAATACATCAGCCTCTGGGATTTATCGGTCAACCCCTAATTTAAAGCAATGCTGTATAGAAGCTAATGCGGCATCTAAATCTGGATTTGCATCAAAATAATGTGACAAAGGTGCCAAATGTTTTAGTAATGGACATGCAACCATTACCTTCAAGAAAATTAATAAACATGTCCTTGTACAATGAGAGCAATACACCAAATTTAATTAAAATCTGTATTTGTTGTACTATGAAAAACACAACCAATTGAATAGAACTAGCATGTAACCTGCATGATAGAGGTGATTGTGTGTAACACAATTGTACACACTTTACTAACATTGAGGTATTTAAGGCTAACAGAATATTGATTATGGCTTGAAAAGAAACAAAGGTAAGACAGATCTTTCACCAATGAATCATCAAACTTTGCTCACTTCTATCCACTCCATAGCTCGAGATTCAGTAGGCGATTATTCAGTTTTTGTGTGTTTAAAACTCTTGGCATGAGATGTAGCTCATTAATCATCATAAGGTGGCTGGTTCACTACTGCCTCCACACTGCACCTGAACCCGGAGCTCTCCACCCTCATACATGGCCTCCCATCTTGGCTCTTATATCCAGACAGCACATGGTGGTCAGACATTAGTCATTCATATCCCAATACTGAGTCTCTTGTGTGCATTGCCATGTTTCAAATTGACCCTTTACGCACAACTCTAAAGGTAGACATTTTTTTATTCACACATGTAGATTATAATAATGAAGAAAACGTTTTCAGTTTGTATGCAAACTGCCAGAGTGCAGGTCAGATCTTTTGAAAGTACTCCAATAGCAAATGTGGGGAAAAAAAACAAACATAAAAACTCAAAGTCAGAACCAAAGTGTGTATGTGGAAAATGGTTATACCCCTACTCAAAACCAAGAAACTCGCCATATATTTCAATATTTTTATGCTCGACTGATTGTCAAGGAAAGCAATTTTCAAGATCAGAATATCACCACAGGTATCGTTGCTACTAAGGACCTGACATGAGTGTTTATCCATGTGGCTCCTCTGGCAATCATATTATTTAACAACATGAGGCCTGAGGGCCTGAATCAGCTCACAGTACAGACTAGGACAAACAATCCATCTGGAACCCAAGAGTGACACAGATACAAATATACTTGAATCTCTTCGATACATCTACAGTAATACTGACACTCAAATTAAAGTAAAGGCAATGCAACTTAGTTTCCAAAGCTTATGAATGCATGTAAATTGGAGTGGACATATAAACTGCTCTTTCCATATTCAACAGTGGTCCAGATAATACTTTTGTAAGTTTCCATTTGTGAGTCCATTTCCCTGCACACTGAGGTGTGCAAAGAAACACATTGTTACAAAGTGCAAAGCTACACAGGCAGCCAAATGTGCAAGAGTTTTACCACAATGGGACTTAAAAGTAGGTGGAAGTGGCCAGGCTCTTCTGTTCTGCAGCTGTCAAATTGGCAGGGCAGAAACAAAGCATATTCAAACAAAGCTTTCTAAAGACAACTCAGCTTGCTGCAAAGCCAAATCCACAAAACCCAATTTCCAATGATCTCATGGACAGCCAAGCAAAGTGCTTTATCCCTGCCCTTGTCACTTGATGGGGCAGATAATGTAGTTCTCACAGGCACATTAGCAATTTAATGCATAGCTGCCAATAAGGTCTCAGGCCACAAAGCACACAATAGATGCCACTGCAGCACCTCCGAACATCAGCAAAGTGAGTTTCACGCTGAGCAACACACCTTAATGCCAAATAAACATTCTGGGATTGACAGCTCGGAAGAACCCATATATCACCTCCTCAGATAATATATCAAAACAAAACCGAAAATTAGAACTGGCATATTGTGTACTTTAGATGATTTGGTCTCCCTGCGAGCATCATAATTAATTTTAATCAAAGCTTGCACACATGCTTACACATGCTCTAAAACTAAAAAAAAAAAGTAGAAAAACTATAAATACACAAAGTGCACATGTGCAACATGTAGTGCAAAGCCAAGACAAGAACAAGGAACAGTAGCACCGACCAGTACACATGTTGTGCAAGATGGATTGTCCGTATGCAAGTAAGATAAATATTAGTTTAAGTGTAAACACTGTCATTGAGGTAGACATGATCATCTACCTAACAAATACCTAACTAACTAAGCCAGTTCCAGGGCTTTTTCAGAGCTAGTTACTTTTGAACCAGTTCTTTGTGTTTCCATAGACAATGGCTCTCTGGCATGAAAACTAGTTGCAGCCTGGCACCAACTCTTTGCTGGACTAGAACAAAGAATTGCGTCAGGGGTCAGGGGGTGGTTCGCAACCTACATCGTTAGATTTGATTCATCAACGTGGATCAACCTCACTGGCTTGCCTTTGAAAAGACATTCTGCAAACAGTGTCAGACTTCCGTCGCCGTTAAAGATGGCTCGAAAAGCTACTTGTTTTATCATTTGCAAGATGGTTAGCAGCAGCGCTAACACTAGCCAGCAGCACTAGCCGCTCTAGAAAAACACCAACAGTTGCACCACCCTGTCTCTAGGTAGCAATTAACCCATTAGTAAGATTGAGAAAACTCAATTTAGGACCTTTTTAAACACATTTTTGTAGGCTGCAAAATATTATTTATATATCATTGTCAAAATCCTAAAAATTATATTGATAATTTTTTTGCCAGTATTGAACTCCTATAGTCATAAGGATCTAATATGAAAAAAAGGATTCTCTGAAGGTGGGGAATGTCTGTAGCCTAGGTCGTAAAATCAATGTTAGATGCTAGATTTGGCTGTCATCTCTAAAGTTGTTTATATTTTATAAACTGTAAGGTTGTGAAGTAGATACTGTATTCATCCCACTAGGATGGGATGGGAGTCTTAAGAAAAAAAATAAATATTTAAAAGGTAAGATAAAACAGAGTGGAAATGTGTTTAATAGCCTCCCAAAAAGATAACCTGAAAATTGTGTGATTATATTTTTAAGTCCCACTGCATACTTTCTAGTCCTGTTCCAAAAGCAATACATCTATGCTGGTGGAAAGGGCTACACTAACTGGCTCATTGGACAGCTGCCCAAGCTTTAA
>OMLM01012319.1:11658-25721 GCA_900302695.1 Helostoma temminkii
AAGCTTTAATAGTGCTCAATGTCTGGCATGTCTGCCATCAACAGACAAGATGAGGCATCCTGGCATATTATCTGGGTACTGTATCACTTCATTGTGGTGGTGGAGGTGTGTGTGTTCCTGTTTGCCCAATGACCCAGTGAAGTAAGTGCATTCTGTGGAGGGGTGATGGCAATAATATACACATGTAAGAAGGCAAGACTTGATAAATCTGTAATTAACAGACTTCCAGAACACACTGCATGTTCAACTTCTTCTCATGCTAGGACAACCATTTGCAAAATTCACACAGGCTAAAATGACAATAAATAATAACAAAAATATAAGTTTAAAATTCACAAAATTCAACTCCTATATAGGACATAATGTAAGCTTTGTGAAAAAGCACAAACCATCAACACTGGAAATTCAATGACAATATTGGACTCATTATGCATTATTACCAGTTCCTAGCATGGGATTGATATAAACAGGCCCTCTAAATTAAACAGACCACTTGTCTTAACAGTCTAAACAGCTGGCAGTAGTAACACAACCAGATGGGTTTCTGTATTCTGTGCTTTGATGGGGTGATCATTGTGTCAATAAGCTAACAGCCAAATGATAAATGAAAATTGAAAATGACAGTGGATCTAACCCAACAGTACAAATACTGATGCATAGTGTTGATAAGTGCAATGCATATTGACTATTGACTGGGACTACACATTAGGCAGCAAAACCCTAGGCAACTGCAACAGACTAGCATTGTTTTTTTTTGTTTGTTTCAGTACCTACACATTTTGACAGTCAGGAATAAGATTCACACACAAATGTGTAGAAAGGTTGTGTCTCTCTAAGATGGGAGCCAAGATGTGTTGCTTTTTGTGTACAAAATTGAAGTTATTTGAAGAAATTAACCAATTCAGTCTACACTGTCCTGACTTTAAATCTACCGAGAGCAGAAACACTGCTATAGACATCCCAATTATCTTTTCACAGGCACATAGGCGCTTACATAGGCACATAGGCTCTCTGTGTGAAAACAGCTTTGCAATGCCCACCACAATGGCAAGACTTATAATGCCTTGAGGGAACAATCGATTTTAAATTAGACTATTTTCTTAGCCAAGCTGGACAAAATGCTTACACAAGCTATAAGCAGACAAGGATAGGCATTGAATAATAAATTATCACACTGATCATGCATGCAGTAGTCGTTCTTCTACACAACAAGCAAACAAATGATAAAACTTCAAACAGATGTATACAAAAGAGAAAATGATGAACATTTAACCTCCTGGCAAGAGGTGGGTGATGGCTCTTACTGATGATAGTGGAGGGCACAGGGCTGTAGAAGTCTATTATGAAATTTTAAGGTGAGGTTGTGGTACATAGAATCATTTCACACTCTGTAGTTTCCTGAATTTTAAACTTATCACCTACAAAGATATATAAAGTTGCTCAGTGTGCACTGCTCTCTATGTAGAAAGAGGGTTGGTCAACTAAATCCATAGAGGCCTCCTGAGACAGTTCTACAAGCACATATTCTGCTTTCTATGTAAGAATGACATAAAAGGAAGATGAGAAGTGAGAAACAGAGAGGTTTTATTTTGTGGCTGTGGTCGTTCAGCCATCCTAGCAGTAGGACTCTAGATGTTAGGGCTGGGGACGCAACAAGCCATAGTTCAGCAATGGGCCATCAGTGTAGTGAGCATCTATTAGGCTCATTTTTGCAGTGTGTCTGCATAGTTGGCACTAGTCAGATCCCCATTGGCAGCTTTTCAGCAGATTCAGCATGTCAAATCATTGCTGCATCCTTAAGTAAGAGAGATAACCTTGATCAGCTGTTCAGCTTAGCAAAGAGTATAGGCAAGAAAAGTATACATGTCCTTTAAAAGAGTTTCACTTTTTATTTACTGTAATACAGAAAAAAAATGTCTTGTTCCCAGCATAGGACAGCATAGGACTTAAGTTATCTCAATATGTGCCACTACTAACCTAGAACACCTTTTTGTCTGTAGAAAAACTAAACATTAGAAGACCTATTTCATTTTATTAATTGTACAGAAAGCTGATTTATTTGTGCATTCAGTACATAAAGAAAAAAAACTGACATTTTTAAAAAGTACATGAGAATATAGTGACTGTGAACAAGTAACCTGAAAATATATTGCAATAACAAAGGGAACAATCAGACTGTGGGTCAGCCCTAATGGGAAAGGTCCAGATCATCAGCACTCGCAAAACTGTAAGAAATCCATCAATAACAAAACCATTAGGCAACTGTGCTTTCTGTGTTCAATAACATACAGAGAAAGTCGTGTGGCATACAACCAACCAGTTTATTATAGATTAGTAATTACAGATGGGTATTGGTTTAACGCCACAGCATTTACTAGAAAGCACCCTTAACTAAGATGAGTGTAACCAGATGATACAGCCTCTTACACCCTTATGAAGCAGATAGTGTGCAACATACTAAGTACAATCTAGCTAAAAGGGGATTTGAGTGGCATTACCTTGATCAATCTTCAAGTAGCTGCATTCATGGACTTCATATTCCACTGCATGATTGCAGAAATGAAGCCAAATCTGTCTGACTTCAAAGAAAACTGAACGTCTTTTAAAAGATTAAGCTTCTCCTAGTGTGGGCTGTAATGCTATAAATTCCCACATAGCTTGGTGCTCCATCTCAAAAGAACGTCAGGATCAGAACATGGACAGGACAAAAGAGTTCCACCAACACGTGCAGATGAAAACTACAAACTTACCTAAAGGAACATGTACTCTTTTATATTTGGATCATCTTTGCATTGAAAAGATGCAAAAGGATGCTGTGGATTGTGTGGATATACAAAAAACAAATGAAACATCTCTTCACAACAGCCAATATCGTAAGTAAATATAATTTAAAAACACCAAGTACCAACTTGTGGAGACACTAAGACTAAACTTCAAACACATTAAACAGGCATACAATAAATACACTGCCAACTGAAAAAGTCCTTTGTAAAAACAAAAGATGTCGTCCTTTTTGAATGACAAAAGCAAATCCCAACTGATGAATATGCTGACTGGAGTGGACAACTGATGAGCAGACTTCAATTGCAACAGATGCTTCTGTGGCAGTTGCTGCACACTACATAGATACCAGATGGAAAAATCAGAAGTGTGATTCATAGCACTGGAGATTAAGAGCAAATAGAAAGATGAGTATCACTAGGTGCAATGTTCACAGACTGGGTGGCTATAACATGGCAACACCAATGGAAGAGAAACAGGCCTCGGGCTATGTACTGTGAATGCCACGAGTCTCATGATGGTCATATGTGGAAAAGGACTTATTGTGGCTAAATTGTGATTAAAACAAAGCTGCGTCTTATCCAGATGCATATCAACTGAATCTGCAGCTCCTCTTTAGATCTTCAAAGTTTCAACTCCTTTTTAGCATTCTTGCTAGTTTACCCTTTGTTTAAGGATATCTACTGTAAATATGAAGGGAAGCTAGACTCATTCTGTTTTCTTCAACCATATTGTCTGTTGTCTGTTTTTCAGGTGCTGCAGAGCCAATTAGCCAAGACAAACAAAGTGCCAGATTTTGTTTAAGTTAAACAAGTTTGAACTAGTGTGACTGAAAGGCATCTAAAGATCTGCATTATGAGTTAATTTAAAAGGTAAGGAGGATAACAAAAGTCATTGGATTTCAAACTGTGGCATGTGAAAAGGAAACAGATGAAAGGCATGCCAATTCCACATTTAGCAAAGTCCACTGGGGCGAACGGTTCTTTTATCAAAACCCACTATTACCACCGAATAAAAATAGGGAAGATACTGGGAGAGCTATGCAGAAACAGCAGGCAGCAGTGGACCCCAGAGATAGAGGAGCAATTACTGGCACACAAAGAGCTTTGCTGTTATACAGAGTAGATCATCAACTGGATAGCACAAACACAAATGTTGAGGATAAACAGCAGTAATAATTACAGGCTTAATGATCACCAGCTAAGATCTATATTGAACAGTTTCTTAAAACGTACGTCTGAATCTTTCTTCATGATGTAGAAAACAGTGCAGGTTTTAAAATTAAGTTTAGGGCTATTATTATCTATTAATTATTGACAACGTATTATGAGGAAGGCAGGTTACACAGCCGGACAAGTCCACATGCGATATGAGTGTTCGCCCTTAAAGTGTCCTTGCTATGGATTTAAGGTACTCTTTGAGGTACTCAGCTTAAAGAATGTAATGTTTATGAAAATGCACAAACAGACTAAATATCCCACTGTAAGGTTCTAGGCCAAAAATCCTGCAGTGGGAGTAAACTGAAAGCAGCTGCCCACAGATATCTACAGCTTAAAAAAAAAAAAAAATCATCTCCTCTTCATTCCAACATCCACCTGCTATGGGAAAGCAGAGAACTGGGAGAAAAAGGCTTTATTAGGACACCACAATGGGCAGAAATGAAACCATTAAACTAGATGTTAAAAAACACAGCTGTGGACAATTATGCTGTCTACATACAATTGATTCCCCTGGACAAAATGTTATAGCTCTGCCTTAGAGCATAATGGCTTTGCTATGAGATGCAGACTCACTAAGATACAGGAGAGAAAGCCAGTAAGACATTTATGCCTCATTGGCTTAAACATCAGAGCAAGGCACTCAATAACACTCCAGTCAAGAAGATACTGCACAGTTTACACAGCCTCTCTCTGCAAACCGACAATCATTAAGACAGCGTGCCTACATCATAACACAAGTTACCGCTGCCCAAAGCTGCCATATCTGCATGAATGGGCTTGCCACTGTGGTTCCGAAATCCTGAGGGGTCAAAATTTACTGCCAGGGCTGAGTAATTATACACCGTCTTCTGTACCACTGCGGTCCCTTCATCATTATTTCCTAACACATGACCGCCTCTGCTGTTTCATATTGCATGTCTATGCGATAACAGAAGAGAACAGAGGGGAGTGCTTTTCTCTCTTCTTTTCCTCTCCTTCCCTGTAGTGGTGACAAAGCAATATTTCATTCATCCACAAGAGAGTGTTTGATGAAGGATAAATTCCCAAATCTTACAGCCTCTTCTGTGCATAGAGAGCACAGACACAAGTCTGTGCATCGTACTATAGCTATCCAACTAATGAGCTAGCCTGAGGTATGAGCTTGTTTTACATGAAAATGAAGAGGAGCAAGTAGCTTGGTTAAATCAATTAACTTTCTATGCCATGGTGATAAGCATAAAGCCAACAAGCGAGTTCTTTATGCACGATGAAGTCTCAATAGGCTGAGGACATACTTGCTGCTAACTACAAAGTCGCTTCTGCATCATGGCACCCCCACATAGCCTGCACTGATTTTGAGCATGACAGGTCCTTCATGTACTCATACTACTCCAATACCACACCCAATAGCGCTTTATGGCAGAACGTTAATCTTGTGATGGGTGAACAGGTAAGTGAAGGTGGAAAAATGTCAGCGGTGTGGAAATATTTTAAGATAAGTGAGGATGAGAAAAGTAAAGCCGACTGCAAGCTCTGTTCTGTTAAACTGGCAGGAGGGGGAGTGAAACACAAGTAAATATGAGTAATTTGGTAAAACAAAATAATTGGCATAAATCACAGTACAACAAGTTTGATGACTTGGAAATACTGGGTTCTGCCTAAGCTGCTGTCCCCTAGGTATGTCATTCCCAGCCGTCATCACATCACTGACACCATCTTATCAAAAGTACACAACTTTGTGAAAAAAATTTTTATTCACAGCTTTTGCAGGACGTTACAGCTACTTCACCACTGGTATTCGGACCAGCAGTGGGATGATAAGCATTTTACTGTCAAGCCAATCATATTACAAGCAAAACAATTTTGGGGCTCGCACACCAGCCACGCCATTGCGGGTCTATTTACTAAACTACTACTACTGCTGCTCCTCCATTCACTAGATATACTTAAGACATGGGCCATTCTGTTCATGTAATAGCCCGAGACAATGTCAAAAATAACATAAAGGCCATAGATGATGCTGGGCTGCCTAGTCTGCCCTGTGTCACTCATACCCTTCATCTGGGTTAATGAGGGTCTGCTGGTGCAGAGAAGTGTTGCTGATGTGTGGGAAATGTGTATTAATGTATTGTATTAATGTAGATTAATTAGTAAAAACGAAAATGAACACGGTAAAAAATCGTATTGTGAAGCCTCCGAGTCAGAACAGTTTAGCAATGATGGAGATATCAGCTTCTAACAAAGAGAAGAGTAATATCTGCAGGGCTGTGCAGAGCATTGTTAAGTGTAGCAGACGGTAGAGGAGCACAGTGAAACAGGTAAATTGAGGGCTGGTCAAAGCACAGTGGATTGATTGTCTTATGTCTAAGTCTTATGCTTGCTTTTGGATAAATTGCATACTTTAGTTTCAAATGTGTCTTGTCATTGTTATTAACAAACAAAAATTAAAAGGTAATCATAGATTGTGACAGAATTTTATTAGTTTGTGTCCAACGGCACAAATGTAAAAATTCTTTCGACAAGAGAGATAGCTGGTTTAGTTAGTGATCTGAAACTCTAAAACTGTAACCTAATGGACAGTCTTTCTGCAAGTGTTTCTTTGATAGCATACATAGTAAAAGACTGACAGTTTGTGTGTATGCATGCAGCATTGAACTGTGTTTAAAAAAAGACAGCCTGCATAAGCACCCTGAGCATAATCGTCCCAAAACTTGTTTCAGGGTCTGAATTAACCTCCATTTAAATTTTATTCCCATTTGAATGAAGTAGTGTGT
Source organism: Helostoma temminkii (assembly GCA_900302695.1). Lineage (NCBI taxonomy): Eukaryota > Metazoa > Chordata > Actinopteri > Anabantiformes > Helostomatidae > Helostoma > Helostoma temminkii. Next base: position 18,413 of record OMLM01012319.1, read on the forward strand.
CATATTACAGTGCTCACACACACACACACACACATCTAATTGTAATTTGGTCCCTTTGTGTAAAAATTTGTGATTAAAGGCTTTTTATTCAGTTACTTGGATGGATTGATAAACAACATGCACTGTTGTGCATTTTAAGTATAAGTATTAACAAACCCATTGTATGACTTTCAGTAGCAATATTAATTGCTTACACACTCAGTAGAAACTCAGTAGAAAAAAGAAAGAACATTAAAAGACTGCCTCAAAAACCCCTTCTCAGATCAGGTCTCCTTTGTAGATGCTGAGAGCAACACAGACAACACAGGCAACATGAGCCTAGCGCATGCGACCCAATAAGCGCTTGTTTGATGTAGCAGTCCTTAATGATCCACGCAATCTAATGAGCCACAATGTTGAATACAGACATCACAACGGGGGCTTCCAGACTTTGTGAAACACAGAAAAAGCTACTCTGTCATAACTGTGATAGAGTAGCCTGCACTGGAGGAAGAGGCCACTGATTTGTTTTCAGTGGTAATTTCTACTTGAGGAAGGACATTAAGCCTTGTGTTATTCCTCCAATTAAATGTCATCGTAGATGATAAAGCTTGCATGCGTTAGACTTCAGTGCCAACAATAAAGAATTGCTTGAGGCTAAATGGAATATACTATAGCTGCATGCACCACTAATTATCACTTGAATCAAGGCACAGGGATGTGTTTTGTTCAGTATATGATACAGTGCAGTAAGAGCTATTAAAAGGTCCAAATTGAGTCACTGTAGTCCAAGCTAACAATTTTATACACCTCTCAACATGTGGTGCCTGCTAAAACAGCTGTGCAACCTATTTTGGTCTGAGGGGAGAAGAACTGTGAAATGTTGTTCCAGGTGCTCCTACAGAAATTTAAATATTCACATAAAAGCCAGTATTCAAATGGGAGCCAAGGAGTCACTAGAACTAACAAATTTAGCCTGGATCATTGAAAGGCCAGGTGGCATCTGTATCTTTGTATTCTGTTTCTGTCTGATCACTAATGCATTTGGGAATTTATCACAAGTATCTTTCCAAGTTGCTGTAATGTGGTTGCAAACAATGCATGCTCATTTTTCAAACTCATTTCCATCTGTATTTCATTAGTCACCTTTCTGTTTCTGTTACCATAGCTGCCTTACTGCCTTGGGTTATCACTAAAATGAACGAACAAGGAGCATGAAAATGGTGGGTAACTATGATACGGCCTACTGATAAAGCACTTCAAAGCTTTGCTTGACAAGTGGTCAGTACTGATATGATGAGAGAATGGTGCCTATAAACTCCAGATGAGCAGGAATCTAATCACTCACTCAAAACACACACTGCCCTAATCCAACTTTAAAACTTCAGCAAAGATAAAAATCAAGCAGCACAAGCACTCCCAGATAATATCTTTGTGAAATGTGCAGTGATAGCATCTTAGTAGAAAACAGGACTCCGGGCAAAGAGAAAATATAAAAGGCAACAATGAACTCATCCTGGATGAACACTCCCTCCCTCAAACCCGATAGATTTGGAGTGGTGAATGAGAGCAGAGGCTTCCGCTCACTCTCTTGTCTGGGTAGCAAATCTCCAAATCCCAGCCAGAGGGGGAAACAGATCCAGCACCCTATTACTGAGAGCCTGAGAGATGGCACTGCAGTTCATATGCAGCCAAATTCAGCTTTGGTGTAACTGGGCACCATCATATAGGGCCCAACCTTTAATGGGAGTATCATAATGACAATAACAACGTCATGCCAGCTCCAGCTGCAGCAAGGGCTTGTGTATGTCTATGTGTGTTTTAGATGAGAGTGACTGAGAAGGAGAGCTTGACAGACGACTATCTTCCTAGACTCCTTTTCAACCTGCAGCCCAGCAATGTAAAAGCAGGAATTGTCCCACCAATTTCCGGTAAATGATGCTATTGCCAAGACTAATGTCACAAGCTGTACACTCAGTACTCTGAAAGAGATGGGTTCTATCCCAATGTCAGAGTACTCAGTTTTAACATAAAAAGACAGACACCTTCTTTGTAAGAGTGGAGAACCATGTTTCTGGCATTTATGTAGTTTATAGGGTAAATATATTAAGTGGTAAAATGACAATTAGACTTTGTACCTTTAGCAAAATGTATTTACCATATCTGGTAATAGGGGTAATTTATTGTTATGCTGAACACAATGCACCTATGAAAACCTCAGCTGGACTAAAGCAGCCAGATATGTACCAACCTGAATCAAATGTAAATTGCGTTGACCCAACCACACCAATACATTATTTTATGTCTAACAGCCACCTGCTAGCCAATACACTACAACATACTCTTATGCATTTCCAAAAAACTATGGATTCATACAGGTATTATCTGATACGAGTATAGGGACATCCCGGTCCGATACCACCCTCATGTACTCTTAAAACTCAGATATTGCACCCGAAACCGCTTTATGGCAAGCCGCGTCAAGCAGCACTGAGCAGAAAAGTTGCACATTCCCAAAATAATAACAGTTCTACACGACCATTTTAAAATCTAAATAGCTTAAAACTCCTAATAAAGGACTGACAGCCACACCCCATTGGAATTCACATCACGTTATGTGCCAGGCAGCATAAGTAAGAGGATTACCAAAAAATTATATCCTTTCACAACCTCACTGTCCCACTGACTGTGGGGAGTAAGCATGAAATCAGAGCAAGCAGAAAATCCACAAAACCTTAAGTGAGTGTGCATGCTGTAATACAGAGCAGTTTTATACTGTATATTTTATCGCTACTGAAGCAGTCCAAGTTTATATAACTTTTAAAAGGAACTGGAAGAAAGGTGAGAGTTCTCCAGAGTTGCAGTAAGATCATCTTGTTTGAAATGACACTCTGGGTAACTGGAAGGACCAGATGGAAGTTAGATCACAGATTGAGAACAAGATTTACTAGCTAGGTTACAAAGACACGCTCATGGGAAGAGAACAGTCACATAAAACCAAGTAAACTGGCAAATAAGACACTGAGAATGTCAGAGAAAAAAGGACTTCAGTCGGTTTGCCACCTGGAAATGGAAAAAAGTCTGTTTCAAGGTCAAGATAAGCAGACATGGCAAATGAAATTCTAATGACAGCAGTAATTGCCAAATTGCTGGAGCTATATTTAAAGGGAAATGTCCAAGTCTGAGGTCACTTTTCTCTCCTGAGTGAAATCATATCAAGTGCTTTATAATCTTCATATATTCCAATGGAGCTTTGGAAGCATTTTAATGGAGAGGTGCCATCATTAGAACTGGATTCATTAGCAAGTGTCAGAAGTATTTTCCTTGATCTTACCAACTGGGGAACATCTGCTTAAGAAGACAGACACGTTGAAGGTCACAGGGTAGAGATAAAGAGGTGAGAGAACATAAGACCATTGTGAACCTGTGTCTTTGCTCATCATGTAAAATGCAGAATAAAAATGGGGAGTGAAGATCACAGAACAGCACCATGAGGATAAAAGTAAAACAATTGCTATAAATAATAAATGTATTGTGGATTTATATCTAAAACCTTTGCATGCACTGGATAATTAATTCTGAATGATAGCACAATTATACTGAGCAGTTTAGTAACAGTAGAGACCAATCCAGATAATTTACTATACAGTTAGGTCCATAAATAATGGAATGACTTTTTGGCACCACACTGAATTTGAAATGAAACACTTAAGGAAGTGAGTGAGTGAGTGAAGTCAAGACTTTCAGTTTTAATTCAAGTGGTTTGACAAGTGTGGCATTAACCTTTCAGGAACCATGGATATTTTCATATAGCCCCAGTTTTGGTGGCTCATTAATAATGGAAAAAATGGCTTACAAGTAGTTAGTAGCATGGCCAGTTGTGACCTGTTCCCCTGTTGTTCTGCGACTAAACAACAAGACAAATAAGTAGATAAAAGGCCTGGTGGTGGTTGCGAGAATTTTTCATGGAACTCAACATGAGTTCCAAAGAAGTGTCTATGCAGGTATGTTGAAGAAGCCACTTGCACTTGCCTCTTTGGCACATTGTGCCAACCTCCGCAGCAAGCACAGCAAAACCACGTCCTATCTGAAAACGCCTTAAAGCAGACAACACAATTGGTGAAGAAGAACCCTTTTACAAGATCTAGTCAAGTCAAGGCATGTCACATGTAAACATTTTGCAGAATGATCTGGTATGCTTTGGATCATGGGCTGTTCATGCTTTATTAGATGTTTTATTTATTTATTATATCTCAGGAAAGTCTGGAGTTTCTCACTGGATGGCTCCACATGTTACTGCAACACACTCACTTACTAATGAAACAAACCATACAGCGAAAGCTATCAAATGTTTCTCAAAGCAAAGAAAATGCATATTTATCACTGGCCAAGTCAGTTAGGATGCTTTTTTCCTAACTGAAGACATGATTGAAGCCAAAAAGACTTGAGATTTAAGGCAATCCATATGTTTGTTCTTATTTTAGTTTTATTCCACTATTTATGAGCCACTGATACCAGTATGAGTATCAGGACATCCCTATTACCTTTCCCTTTTCCTGTGGTCCTCATATCGCTCAACAAATATTTGCCACATGAGTTCCTGTGAAATTGACCTAGTTTTCATTATTTCACCACACATACCATTTATGCACCATTTTGCACAGGCCAAAATGTATGCTTCAAAACAAACATACAAGCATGCATAAAGGCACAAAATGCTGTTACCATCAGCAAAACTACCCATGTCCTTCTGAAAATTTCCATACTATTGAAGAATCTCCCTGCAGCGTTTGCCCTACCATTATATTAGCGGGGCACTGCGCCCCCCTCAGTGGCAACCCCTGCCTTCCTTAAAAGGTCAAGTTAATTTTATTCAGTTTTATTTTTTATATAGTGCCTGAACACAAGTGATTTAGTGAACTAAACAGCCTCATAAATTATCAGCTGAACTGTTCATCAACTGAACAAAGTTAAGTAATTTTTTAAAATATAAATATTGTTATTGCAACGTTTCTTAAAATATTGTGCTATGATTTTGAGGTTATATTGCCCACGCCTAATATGCAACCTACAAATACAGTGAATCTTCACCAGTTTTACTCTTATCAAAAGAAAAGATGTGAGGAATGTGAGTGATATACTGGCATTTACCACAACATCCATATGGTGGCTGACTCAGAAAAGTACTGAATTAGACTTCCAAACTGCTGCTGTGACTCAATAACAAGCTGAATGTGAGTCCAAGAATGGCTGCCTTACTTCTCACTCACCAAAAATACACAAAAAGGAAGAATAAAACAGAGTTTCTGATGACTACAGGTTTTCAGGGCATCAGTGTAAGCCTAAGGCTTCCAAATCAAGTGGGTCAGACCATGCTGAGGTAGGACAGGAGAGAGTAGGGTAGTGTTTGGAAGGAACAGCCCTCCTATTCCTGTGGAGCTACATATCTCAAGGACACATTAAATTAAAGAGCGAACTAGGGAGAAAAAAAAATATTTTATTAATTTCAGGAAATCTGTTCTGAGGATCAGTAGGAGGCATCATAAAAGGCGTCGGCAGAGTGTAGGCAGAGTTGCGTCTCTGTAAACTGCTGAAATCCTACAAGAACAGACTGCAAGTTGAATGAGAAAACACTACACTGGCCATACCCCCATGCGTATGAATTACAACTGTATTTATTAAAAACTCTTGACATAAGGAATCCCTGTAATGGACATTTCACATTTACAAGATGACTTAAATTGCACAAACAGAACAACAAAGCTGACAACAATATGGACTGTGAATTCAAGGGCCCAATCACATGCAAAAGCATACATCACTAATCACTGCAGAGTCTTGATGGCATTTACAGCTGAAACTCAAAACAAAAAGATCATACAATATATTGTCCACCATTTTGTGAAAGCCAAGTTATATAGTGTGTGTATAGGAGTAAGTTACCATTTATGACGTATGAAGAAGAAAAACCGACCGGGCAAGGGGATATGATTGTTACAAACAAAGTTGCCAATTAAAGCCCTTTTAATATCTGTTAGTTTAAAATGACATATCTGCCTTTTTACCTTCATTATTTTCAGGTTAGTTGCAGTGAGGGCAACCTCTTTTACAGGGACACTCCAATCACATTCATACCTGGAAGCTGTCCAGCGCAAACACATGGTGGTCACTGAGAAGCAGGGGCTAAAAGCTTGTTCCAGGCACCACAGTAAATCAGAATCTGTTTTATCATCCAAGTATGCAAAAAAAAAAAAAGCAAAAAAAAAGCAAAAAAAAAAAAAAGCCCAGGTTTCAATCTTTATTTTTGGATTAGCTTTATTTTGTGTTTCTTTGGTTTAGTTTTGAAAATGCTGACTAGATGACATCAAGTGATGTGAAAATCATCACTGGCTTTTAGTTCATACACCCACTAAACAATGGCCCATTCTCTCAGGTTAGCTACCACAACTCTGCTCATGAGTAACACTATATTGAGTGTTTGTGCAGGGGATGATATGTCTAACAAAGTTTTTTTTCCCCCTGTGAAGTAAAATTTACTTTTACATTTTTATCAAAGCCAGAATAATAAGAACTGATGCAGTTACAGTCAAGTAACAGACTTCAATGTTTTCATCTGTTCATTGTACTTCACGGACAAATATTTTTACAACCTGCCCCAGTATGTGGCAAAAATGTTCAGCTCGGTTGTTGCTAAAGGAGGGTGCTGTTCCAGCTGGGCATAGTTTGGCCTCAGGAAGACTACCTGGCCAATCAGAAGAGAATTGAATGGGTGAAGGAGGGCCTTAAAGACACAGCTCAAACAAACCATTTCAGTCTCAAGGCCAGAGGAGCTGCTGCATAATATAGGCACTATAACATGTACTTAATAAATATCATAATACATTCGATCCAATATAAGCTGAGCCCCAAAAGAAAATATAAACCCTAAATTGAACACTATATGGCCACTTTAAATCCAGAGACAGAACTGTGACACTTCTCGCTTGGACTAAATTCTGTTTTAGTTAGCTTCATATCCAACTATTCATTCATTCATTCATCTCCTGATGCTTATCCAGGTCCGGATTGCGGGGGCAGCATCCTAAGCAGAGATGCCCAGACTTCCCTCTCCCTAGACACCCCCTCTAGCTCTTCCAGGGGAACACCGAGGCGTTCCCAGGCCAGCCGAGAGACATAGTCCCTCCAATGTGTCCTGGGACTTCCCAGGGGCCTCCTTCATGGCTAACTAATTTAGCAAAACAAAATTTGCAAGAATTCCTTTCACAGCAGCCGACTTGGCTAAAGACAAAGCACTTCACATACATCTCACCTCATTTTAGACGTTTTATAC
>OMLM01012319.1:26478-52625 GCA_900302695.1 Helostoma temminkii
GTTGAAACACATCATAATAAACACACACAAAACACACCTCCAGTGTGGTTTTAAGATCATTTCAACCTTTCCTGTGGTCCAAAGAGCACTTTGTTTCATAACTAGTTTGGCCTGCCCAGACTAACTGCCAGCTGCTCTACTTGATAACCATGATGATATGACAGTCGCCTGACAGGCTCATCTTTCTTGGCCAGTCCCAGACCGACAATCTATTCCAGCTGTCATTCTGTCCTGCTTGACACCACTCCATTCGTCCATCTGTCATTCCTCGTCCTCTGCCCTAGGACCTCATTCACCCACTCCTACTGTTTGTGCCATGCAACTGGAGAAAGCAACCCTGGGCCATTGTATCCTTGCCTGGCTGTCAGCTGCTCCGGTGACCGACCATAATGCTCTGTAATGTCACACGAGATGGGCTTGCCAGTGGCTGAGCTGTGACAATAAAGTCATCCACTTTCAATGGGCCAATGAAAATGAACACAAACAACAGCTGAACAATGGACACATCTGCACCAGAAAAACGTGAGACAGTATTCTGCCAAAATGGAAAGCTGCCCACTGGCATTCAATGGCCAGAGTAAATATGATTGCCATTTTTTAAACAAAACCAAAAATGCTCAGCAAGTCAAAGAAAAAAAATCAGCATTTATTCCCAATATTACAAAAAGCTGACAATCAGATGAAAACAGCCATACCAGATAACTCGATAAAACTATTAATTTATAAACACAAACATAATCAATTTCATTTTCATCATGTTTCTCTTCACTCTCTGTGTTGCCGTTATCAATTAAGTGATTTTGAAGAAGAATGACAAGCATTTGGGTTTTGGCGTTTGCACTGATGTAATTTACTCTGCAGTAAGTAAGGTAACGAGGAAGAGTGGGTCCGAAGTCCATGAGCATGTGAGACTGTTGCTAACTTTGATTGATGCTGGACTGCATTTCACCCTTTAGCAGGGGTGTTTTTTTAACGGTTTCACTGCACTATGGTCTACAGTGAAACCAGTAACCATTTCATCCACATTTGTGCAGCATAAAACCACATTTTAGAGTTACGTAGGCTGAACTGGACAAATCTTTAACAATACACTGTTGTGCATGTTCATAAAGGGAATTACTGTGCTGCAAATGTGTAGGCATGAGGTAATATGGCGGGAGCACTTTAATCATATGCTAAATTCCTGCATCCTCCACGACTGCATAAAGCTGTATATCTTTGACTATGAACACCCCCAAAGCTTTAGTTACAGATTTTGTTCTGTCTGACTCTGCATGAAGAAGAAGTTGTTGTTTCAAGTTCTCTCATGTTTGTGTTGTCAACAGCCACAGCTCCCACCCCCATCATTGTCATAGGTAACACTAAATGAAGAATGCTCCCTCATAGCAGACTGAAACAATGCTGGCAGTTAGCTTTTCGTAACTAAAATCCTCAAACATGCACTGGTACCCTGTACTTCTCTAGATTTTACCCAGGTGAGCTGCATGTGAAAATTTAAATGCCCCACTCATACGGTACAGTTTACCTGGATTTTACCCTGCAAGCCCACTAGTACAAATTCCAGTTACATGCCCTGAACCATGACTAGCAAGCTGAACAGACTGGATTTGTTACTTGCACTATTCCACCCAGAATTCTAACAAGAAAGGACAATGTGGAGGATTTACTGTATAACATAAAAACAGTTGTGGGAGATGAAGCCCGTGTAATTTAGACCTTTTTAGGAAATACAAAGAAGTGCTTCCCCTAGGTTTACAGCAAACATGTATCCTTGATTACATTTGTGTAGCGAACCTAATCGTTAGGTTGTCAAGCAACATATTTTGTAAATGAATGAAACGTCACACTAAAAGGAATTGAGTTGCCACGAGGCAGACCCGAGTTGGAGATCAGAGTCCTCTGTGAGGATAGTTTGAGGCACGAAATACAGAAACAGATCATGTTTGTGTTTCAATTTTTATGCAGACATTTGTGAAGATCCGTTACAGCCCACAATCCTTCCCTAACACTGACCCAGCGCTGTGAGTGCCTGAACCCAACCATAAAACACATTAATAAAGCTGGAGTCATATACCAGCATGTTAAACTGCAAGATTGGATATTTTAGCGGAAAAGAAAACTAGACGTTGTAGATCAGCTGTGGACATTAAACTTATAACTGATATGTGAAGTCACTTAACTAGTGATTTAGCCAATGGATAAGACACACAGAATTAGTCAAGAAAATCTCGTTGTGAAACACGCAGGGGTAACTTGCATATAGCCATCTATCTACAACAGATGACCAGCTGAGAGAGTAGAGGGAGTGTAATTACAACTACCTGACCTTCACAATAATCTTTACTTTGGGATTTATTTTATTAAGTCAGCTCTTACACATCTACCTGGATTTGCTGATACTAAACATACATTTCTAGGGAGTTTTGGCAAAATGTTGGAGAGATTAAATTGAAAGAAAGAAAAAAAACACTCAAGAATAAGCTGAGATGAGCCATTTGAACTATCCAGTAATGCTTTAAGCAGCTGATCTTATTAAATGGGCTCTGCTGTAAGTAGTCTATCAGCTACAGAAGACATTCAATTTAACCTGGGGCAGAGGAAATAATAAATCAGCCCTATCTTCCCTGCATAAAAAACATTACACACGTACATGTGTATACATACACGCGAACAAACTGATAATGCAGTTTTTGGAACAATGACATCTCTTTGGCTCTATTACTAAAACCTCCTTCAGATTGAATGCCTGGCAGGCATTAATTTATTTTCGCCATCGTCACCTCCTACCATCTTTCCACTGTTTCTCTCACTACTTCTTTCTTCTCCTCTCTATATGCAGGTGCACTCGCCCACAGAGCTGCGTGCTGACTCCTGTCAGTAAGAAGACAGGTTAGTATGATAAGCACAGATCATCCTTGTTCCCTGTGCCTCACTTACATCCTCCATTCTTTGCATTCCACACAGAGGGCATCGAGGACCGCTTCAAAGGCAAAAGTGAGAAGATCAGAAGGAAAAAGTAAGAGTAAGACAATATTTAAGAATTGCTTAACCGACAAGTAACAGCAGCCAGTAACCACAGACAAAGTCACAAGACCGCAATAACAAGCAGACATTAGGTTTTCTCAGAAACAATTCCACACATTTACCCTTGGGATAAGCCCTACTTTCAGGTTAGCTCTGCACATGCATCATATACTGTACGCTCTTCCCCAAAACTGCACTGTATAAATGCTGGCAAGTATCATACTTCTTAAATTTCTCTGTTTGCCAAGATGGAACAATGAAGCTGTGTCTGCGTGGTGCTGCTTGTGAAAGTCAAAGCATGAAGACTCACTGCTGACCAGTAACACACTTATACTACTAATACACAGAACAACCTCTACAGGAAAACAAAAAAGGAGAACGCTCAAGCATTCAAAAGGAGCAGCGTCAATTACAGCCGCGCATTTGTTAAACGGTCACGCTGCTCCTTATGTTTCTTCTCCAGACGGATGGTTTGTGTAGGCTGGGTGGTCATGGAACAACAATCACATCAAAGCGCCCATGACAACACAGAACGAACAGCTTGACAAAAGCTGCAGCAATCTCCACTCTGATGTGCGAGTGTGTACGTGCATATTGTTTGTCAAGCATTTCCTATAGCATTTTCCCTCGATGAGAACACAGGGGATGCATTTAGTTCAGCTACCCTGGTTTGCTTCTGGGCCCACACCAAGATCACTTCTTGCCAGTGGATTCAGTATTAGAGACAAAACAAACAGGATATTTATATCGCAACATATTGTATCAGGTCTGCAGAATACACGTGCTTCAATTCAGCCTGTGATATTCCAATACCCACGTGTACTTTCTGAAATATAATTGCAATGCAGTCTGACATTCAACCTTATCACAACTATAAAATTACTTCCATAATGAATTTATTAGAGCAAATCCTAAATTTCCTCGAAATAACAACTTTCATAAGCATTACCGCAACCTCTGAAGTAACATTTACAAACAGTTACGCTTGCTGTAGAAATAAAAATTCTGTTTTAGTGCAGTGTTTCAGGACTGTGTCATCAATAAGTGTTACACTTCATCAGCATCTGGGAGAAGAAGAGTATGCTTAAGTGTGTGGATGATTATTGCAAACTGCTTCAAACACACATTAGATCTGTCACAGGAAGTAAATGTGAAGTTATAAAGTAAGAAACCTGACTTGCCTTCTCTGAATCTAAAATATTTCCACACAGCAAATGTAATGTGGAAACAGACAGAGCAATTCAACATGGAAATCTGTAATATAATTTCAGTTATCTGGGTGTGCGTTTAACAGGGAGCCCAACCAGTAATTTCTCTAAGGAGACATTTTCAGATATTTTCAATGAACACGCAATTAAAAGAATTCAGCAGACAGCAGAAATCATGGTGCAAAATAGTTTTATTCACTGACAAACAGATAAAATGAACTGTGTCATCCCTGGGGCAAAGACTACTGTTACAACATCGGCATTCCTCTTTAATTCACTTTTTGTCATCTTTCCTTCATCTGAACTGGGCCCATTTCATTTACCCAAATCACATTAATGTCTTTGCCAAGATGTCCTACATCATCCCGTATCACCATCTACCCCATCCAGCATGACATGGTTGGGGCCGCCACATACCATAGTTCAAAGACAAGATTCTGCTGAGAGGTTTTTTTCCCCTCCCATGACAGATAGCCAGGTATAAAGACAAAATTTTTCCAAGAGAAAGGGCATGCCCTGCCATCCCTGTGCATCTAAGGAGGTTGGAAGGATTTTCCTCAGGAGTCTGTCATAGAAGGGCTACAGGCATTTTCAGTTCTACAATTCACAGTATTCAGTATTATCATTACACTTCCAAATCTAGCAGAGTGACATTTTTTCCACCACAGCTGCTTTGTCTGAAAATTACACGAGTACAAAATAACAATGTATGGTGAAAAAAGAGAAGAGCTAGAAAACTGTTAGAGACAAAGCTCTGAAAACCCAATTTAAAATGAGTGGCAAAACTAGAAACAAGATTGTGGTTGAGAAAGGTAGGGCTATCGGTAATTTGCAATGAATAACAGTCATTAATACAATGTAGTGTAGCTTATACAAGCAGTAGATTATGCTCAACCTCTCCCACCCCCATGTAATTAAATGTAAAATTAAACAAAACACTTAACTCGCTCCAAACAGCATCTGAAGCTGTGCGAGTGATCACACAAACACAAATATTGCTGTGATTGTGCAGCTGAGCCAATTCAAAACAATAACAAATTGAGCTAGCTTTCAGAGCCATTATCCTCCATGAAGGCATCTGTGACTTGTTTGGCCTTAGGGCTGCTGACAAGCGCTTCTTGTTAGGTAGCAATCTTGCTAACACATTCAGAATAGCCCCACCAAATTGGCTGACAGGCCATCTGGAGGCTAAAAACCGGGGCATCAGCATCCTCAGATCACAGTGAACGACTCTACCGGTGTTTTCACATTTAAACTGTATATTGCTCTTTGTTCGCGTGCCGTACAGAATCCAAGTAAGCCTGCAAAAGGCTTAGCGCACAAGCCTTTGCACATTACTCACAGCAAGGTGGATCACCTTAGAATTTAGAGGATGAAGACAGAAGAACGATATTTAGCCAAACTGGTATGAGCAGTCCATTTGATAAAGCGAAGCTTCTTTGGAACCAATCACAGCAAAAAAATAAACAACTAAATCTCATATGACACTGAGAGCCTTTCATTGTGCTAGCTGATGACTTTCTCATGCTTGATGCTCCTTTCTGCCAGGAGCAACTCATCTACACAAGCCCCAGGTGTCTTGGAAAAGATCTGTAGCTCTCTGTCTCTCACACGTGCAGCACACCTCAGATTCACAGACTCCCCCTGCTATGCCTGACACTAGTCCACTGGGAGGCCCAGTCTGGGAAATAGCATTTAATCATCAAGGGCTTGACATCAAGACTTCTGTATGAGTAAAAAGCAACAGATAAAGGTTCAGCGAAGGATAAATAACAAATGAAGCGCGTTTGCCATCATGATATACAAGATGGTCTGGCCTGAAAAGCTGGTGTGTAAAGACAGAAGCCAGAGCCAAACATAGTCTCTACCTCTGACACTAGGGTATGCTGTGAAATGGTTAATAAGTTGCTGCAGCAACTCAAATCTATTAAACAAGAGCAAACTTGAGCCAAGAAAGGAGGACTATAATGGCTGGGGATGAGTATCCACTACAACATTTCCTACTGTAGGTAACTGGACACTACATACACACTGAATATTTTTGAGTATTGCACTGTCAATCTGGGGGTTTCAATGGGGATCACAGTTACAGCAAAGTGTGTGGTAAGAAAGTACAATGACGACTTATTCTCCGTTTTCCTCACACAACTGGACCAGCTAACACGTAGCAGTGACAGCCACTCCTGGGATGGTCTAATCTATTTAGAGATACTGTAGGTGTCATGTGTTTTGTACATGAAAAACACAAAAATTGAGAGAAACGGGATGTGTGTGTGTGTGTGTGTTGGAGAGAGACCACACACTGAAGCTGCTATCCCCACCACTGCTGTCTTTTCAAGAAAGCAGAGCTGGTAACATAACTAGCGAGGAGATTTCATTTTCACAGAACCCAACTTTCTGCAGCAAAGGCTGTATTATTAAAGGGGTCGGAAGCACTGTAACATCCCTTTGAGGGTGTTAACTGATATCAAAGTGTTGTCTCAGACAGTGGAGGATTGTACAAGACAACAGCAAAACTGCTGACATTTCAGGTGTTGAATCTCTCTTATTTCAGTATTAACAATCAAATGTAGACAAATATCCCAGATTTATTTTCTTAGTCTTTTAATGAATTAATACTGCTGCATCCAAAAACATCAAATTCTTTATAACTTTCTATCTGTCATGGTGCAAGTTTAACACCAAAATGATAAGAATAAAGGAGGTGTTGAAAGTGGTTGTTACAGTTTTTAGATTTGTGTTTCCTAAGGAATAAATCAAATCTTCTGCACCACAATTTTTTAAAGTACACAAGGAGAGGTAGGTGAAAGAAAGAGTGTGTGCAGGCAGGATGCGCTGTGGTGGAGGAGAAATGAAGGCAATGTGTTCTGATAGTGTTGGAACATGTTAGGCAGTTTCTCAGTGGCTCGTGGGCTGAAAACCTTCTCTTAACCTGGTAATGTTGTTGTAGTGAGTGTATGTGCACACACAAACACTACAGCAGCAGATGGCAAAAACCCTGCAGTCTCAACTGTCTCTTATATTAATGTAAACCTTTTCCACTTACTGAAACAACTTCAAGACTTACTTATAAATATACACAGATTTTTGACTTTGCAAGCAACTAATAGATTGTTTTGAATCAATTTTTGTTTGTGTGATGGAAAATGTGTGATGAAAAATATTTCAATACACAATTTTAACCTGTAGTGTAGCGTGGCACTGTGTGTGTCTGTCAAGCTCAACAAGGTCAGAGAGCTGTAAAGTACAATCTCATTCATTATGAACAGTAGTCATTTCTGGCCGTGCTTTTTTAATCTATGCGTGTGAACAATCTGATCATGTGTCTCTGTTATCAGTCACATTTTATCCTGATGGGCATCAGATAACCTTTTAGTATCGCACACAATTTCTGCCTCGTGTTACCTTTTATAGAAATGAGGCACATGTGGTGTAGCATACTGGTTTTATTTTTAAGGGAAAGTGGTAGTAGTGTGTATGTATGTATGTATGTATGTATGTATGTATGTGTGTACACACACACACACATATATATGGCCGCTAACTGGTAATGAGTCTTTCACATGGCTGTGGAATAATTTTGGCCCACTCTTCCCTGCAGAATTGTTTTAATTCAGCCACACTGGAGGGGTTTTGAGCATGAACAGCCTGTTTAAGGTCATGGCACAGTATCTCAGTCGGATGTAAGTCTGGACTTTGAGTAGGCCACTCCAAAACCTTAATTTTTTTTTTGAGCAACTCAGATGTGGGGGCATTTACTTTTCACATAGGGCCAGGCAGGTGTTGACAGCTTTTTTTCCTTTAATAAATGAAATCATTATTTGAAGACTGCATTTTGTATTAACTCTGGTTATTTTTGTGTAATATTAAAAGTTTGATCTGAATCCTTTAAGTTCTCATAGCACTGCGTGTACATATATATGAAACAGAAATGAAAACTAAAGAACTTTTCCGATTCCAGGTTAACTAAAACACACCATTATGGTAGACTTGGATAGTAAAAGCCAACATCCTCTATGACACGTGATGTCAAGAGGAGTAAGGGTGTACTAGTGTGAATGTGTCTGTCTGAGCTTGCTATACCAGAGTATCCAGCTCATTATCTGCCTGACAGGGATGCTTCTTCTCCCCTCACTCTACTGTCAGAACAGATTTCCTGACACAAAGACATTAGAAAAAAATTTGGCTGTATCCAAAGAATGCTCTGCTCCAGTATACACATGTATGTGCCTCACTACGCTCCTTCCATTAAATTTCCCCTCCACTAACTCAATAAACAGGATAGGAAATATTGAGTATATTAAAAGTTAATTCAGGGAGAAGGAACAAATCTTCTGAGGAATCTGGAAAATGTTGCTGCTTAATAAGGGATACACTCCCTGTGACCAAGGAGTTGCACCTCAAAAAGGTAATGACTTACACAGTGTATAACAATGTTCATGGTAGATTCATTACTTTCGTGAATGAACACAAAGACGTCTCACATGAATATGCCAACTAACGTCTGCCTGGGTTTAAAACAAATATTAGGAACCCAAAACCAGCGCAACCACATAGTCAGGTCATATGTCTACAAAAACAATCTGTGCAGCTTGTGTTTATTTTGCAATAAGCAGACAGCACAACAATTTAGCATATGTAAATCAAATCTGATGACTCTTCAAATTGCCACCTTGTTTAAAGTAATAGCGGCAGATAATTTCAAGCCTTGCACACAAGAATAATCAATAACATCACCCGAGCACTGAGACAACAACAGCACTAATTGTGTGCCAGGGAGTGAGGGCCTCCTCCAACAATGTGTGTCTGCAAATGTAAAACAGTACACATTTTCTCTTCTCATTATCAAAGAGGTTATGTTATGAAGACTGTTTTTTCTAAAAGTCAGAACTATACCAAAATATATATTTAAATGATGTTAAATTTAGTAGGGATGTCCTGATACCAGTATCGTGCACACATTGGAGTGTGCCATGATCTTCCTGCTGCACAGAGCACCTGAAGAGGCTGGGCAGCACTGTGAGAATCATGTTCTTTGACTTCTCAAGTGCCTTCAATATCATTCAGCCTCACCTTCTTGCTGCAAAGCTGTATAAAATTCAGGTTCAGGAGTGGATCACAGACTACCTCAAGGGGCGGCCACAGTTTGTTCGCTTAGATGGCTATGTATCTGAAGGAGCGATGAGCAGCACAAGTGCACCTCAACGGACTTTACAGGCTTCATTCCTGCTTACACTCTACACTTCTGACTTCTGCTACAACTCAGAAACCTGCCACCTACAAAATTTATCTGATGACTCCTCAATTGTTGGCTGAATCAATAATGATAACGATGAGGGGTACAGACCACTGATAGAGAGCCTTGTTGAGTGGTGCAGCAGCAACTGCTTAAAGCTCAACATCAATAAAACCAATGAACTGCTGGTGGACTTAAGAAATAGCAGGAAGACCCCAGAGCTACTAAACATCCTAGGAGAAGATGTGGAGATAGTAGAGTCATACAAGTATCTAGGAGTTCACATTAACAACAAACTTGACTGGTCAAACAACACAGACATCCTTTACAAGAAAGGAAAGGATCATTCAAGTATTTTCTTATCTTATTTGATATTGCGCTCGTACTTATACTTGCAAAACTTGTGATACCACACCCATTACCGTACAAGGTAATGTAACAACGAAAACAACAAGTACTCAAATGTAAGTACTCAGTCAGGAAAAAAGTGGTATCAGGACACCCCTACAATTTAGTATTCTCGACAAAAACAGTACTTTCTGGGATAAGGTTAATGTATTAATCTATACAAAACACAGCCACTGAGACTGGCATCCACACTGAAGAATTCCTGAGAGGGTTAACTACTGTAAAATGTAGAGCAATAGTTTCTTAGTAAGCTGAACATGACTGTACATGGGGGTCAAAAGCTGACTACAGAGTGGGAGTTGATGTTGCAAAATTTATGAATAGTAGACAACAAATACTTTCCTGAGGTAAACCTTCATTTTAATGCATTTTCATTAGAAAACAGTGATTATTTGTGGCCTGAATCTACTTACTATATACATTAATTAAACATTTAATTCAAAGTTAAGCCTGTAACAGAGGCTTCCATCCAAGCATTGCTTTGTTTCAGGGTCAAAGAAAAAATTAGAGAGCAACAGCTATAGACCACTTATAGCTGCAAGGGTTTATAAATTTGTGTATATCATATAGTATATTTGATTTCTTTTATGTGACACGTAGCTGAAGAAATGTGCATTTTTAGCTCGGTAACTGGAGGATGGATACCACTTTATAGCCTTGTACTGAAGTAAAACTGCTCCCGCTGCTGCTGTTAAGTGCATCAAACTACCATAGATGATATGTGTACCAACTAACGTTATATAAAGGCTGTAAAAAATAATAGCGCTTCTAGTAAATGTCACAATTTCGACGTATTATTAACAGTACTAAGGTCTGTCTTTAGATCAACCTCGTGTTAAACACAGCAAACCTCTCGTAACCCTAAGCCTTTGACCTACTGAATGCCTGGCTATAAAGTGCATTCAAGTTATCAACATAATTCAATAGGCAAGTGTCACCCTGAACGAGGCGTGCACCTGTCCTTGAAAATTAATAAATGAATGCATCAGTCGTGCTGGATGCCTCTGGGTTTATGAGGGCAGTGAGGGAATGACAGCGCATTGCAAACAGGCGTGCACTTGTGAGCCCATGTGACACCGTTAGAAAGCGGAATAACTCTGCATTGTAATGACACACACACCAGACCGGATCAGTTGGCTTCCGGATTACAAGCCCGCTTCGGTTACGATGACCACCCGCTGCAGTTCCTATAAAAACCCGGTGTGGTGCAGGACGCGTCTCCATACTCATCACTTTTATACTCAACTGCGAGTTATGGTGAACTCTAAGAGAAACTAATCTCAGCAGAGTAACTGTAATCTCAGTCTCAATCATATCGACCAAAGCAGAAGCGACAATCCTGATAGAGGAAGCGACTTCACCCGCTCACAATGAATTGAGTTTTCAATGAATTAAAACTCGCAACGAAGTACAGAGAAATGGTGTATAAACTTGTGCGTCTCGGTTGCTCGCTGGTTTTCTACAATCTAATAAAAAAATCAAATGCCCATCACTGGTTTTATTGGTGCTTATCGTTTGGTCATAAAGTGGTGCAACAAGATAGGTAGCATTAGCTGCGTGTCACTCACATAAGCACATGAAAATCATTGTGTCAGTGTTCGCCATGCAGACTACACATGAAGCTGCTGATCCACATATTTAAAGTGTCTGCCCTAAGGGTTATTTGTTGGAGATCCCGCTGTTGGTCATTATGAGAAACATCCCGCACACGAGAAGCTAACGTCAGTAGTAGTTAAAGCTGTGTTTAATTCATCCGCTGTAAGTGTACAGACTTTCAAAGAGTGAAATAACACAGTGAAATTAATTCGCATAACCTGAAATACTCATTAAGCGGCGTGGACCTCGGTGTCGTGTCGTCCACTGCCACTTCCAACTGTCACCAGACAACCAGTCTGCCCTGACAAACGTTGGGTTAACGTTAGCTAGCTTACCATGGGTCAAACTCGTGGATGATGCTCTCGAACCGGATCACGGCGAAAAGTCTGGAGCTGAATCCTGCCAGGCAGGCCAGAAAGAGAATGCTAAACGAGAGTAAAGACTGCCACCCTGCTGGCTGTGTCAGCCCGCCAGACAGGCCTCCTTTGCCCCCTCCTCCACCAACGGTACCGGGTCGGCTGTTCCCGTGCATTGAGCTCCCGGCATTGGCGGACGCTTTGTGCTTGCCGTCGCTGACTGCGTGGTGCTCCGCCATTTCTGCGTGCTGTGTCAGATGGATTTGCTACAGCGTCCCTCCGGCCACACTCCGGCGTCTCCCTCCGCTCCGTATTGTCGTAAACTCCTTTAGTTTGGACACGCACTTCTTATGTATCCCACCTCCTAAATCCCCTGTGGATATAGCTATATAAATTCAGTTTCGCTACTCCGAGAGGCAGTCGTTACATCCCGAAACGCACACTCATGCGCCACATACGGAGCCTGCAACAGTCAATCCGCTTCACGATTGAACGCCGGTGGAAAGGGCGGGAGGGACGCGGCGGGCGGGGCGTTAGGAAGCTCTGGCGGCCTCTCACAGATCGACAGGTACGAGGGGGCGGGATTTCCCATGTCTAAACCAATCAACGAGCAGCACCGGCAAGATAGACAAACCGATGTACCAATGGAAACGTTAAATTATGGTTGATCGATTGAAATAAGGATAATCCCTGTTATATATGAAATAGAGTAATTCTGGTGTTCACTTGAATAAAATTGTTATTACTAGGGTTGAATTTGACTACATAAAGTAGAATTAGTCACTTTCGTAGAGGGTAGCTAAGATGGTGTGATATGTCTATATAGCCCCAAATCATTAGAAGTAATCTGTTTCCTTGCAGCTAAAAGCTATAGGCAGGTGCGTGAAGATAAATGTTCTCTGTGAATGCAATATTTCCGTTGCCCTTGGATGTTCTGGACTCGATGGTGGAGTGGTAATAATGATTGATGTGCCTGATCTTTATTATGTCCACCAGCAAAGACAAGAACACAGCATTCATCATTCTTTTAAACTCGGGATGTACTTTTTCAACTTACCCCGGAAGCCTTGAAAGCCTCCATTGAACTAAGACGTTTTTAAAGCTTTTAAAATAAATTCTCACATTTGTAATTGAGTGTATAGGCCTACAATATGCTTACATTGTTTCTACGAGACAGAAGCGGGAAGCATTCATAAATTACCTGTGAAATGATTTTGTCTGCTGGGGGGGAAAAGAGTCTCCTAATGCTGCATCATATACAGAAATATGTTGTGTTAAAATATATTACATATTTTGTTGCATTAATGCTGCTCTCTGGAAATCCTACCTACCACACAGTTTTTGCATTGAGGTTAACCATGGAACACTATGCAATCAAGGGAGCCAAACAGTGATCTAATTTGATCATTGACTTCCAAAACATTATTACAAATTCATATCATATAGCATATTGTTTGTGCATATATGCATTTATGCATTTAGATTTCAGCACTCACTTCCTCCCACTACTGAATCACATTAATGCACCTCTTTACACTGCAGGCCCCAGGGCACACCTGCTGTACACATATATTATGAATATTCTCTATGTATGACTCACGTGAATCTTGTATTTGTTTAATATTGTAACGATTTGCACCAGCTCACCAAGACAAATTCCTTGTATGTGAAAACCTGCTTGGCAATAAACTGGATTCTGATTCTTTCTGTCATTAATGGGGATGTATAAACAGGTTTTTAGTAATTAGACTTAGATTAGATCTTAATACTATTAAGGTATTAAATGTAGTGCAAATATTTCCATTTTCATTATAACAAGTTGTCAGTTAGCCTATATAAATTTTTACTACTGTCTATTTGAGCATTGCTGGTTTATGAAGCTCACAAATTGGCCAAAATTACCAACCTTACTTTGCATAAACAGTGTTTACAGCTACTCTGTCACCCATAAGATCACGATTTAAAAAGTCAATGAAATATTCATGCAGTAGAATTGGACTGAAGTTTGATCCAGCTTAGCACAGCTGTAGATCAGAGCTATCTTCTGAAGGGATAAGGAGGAGATAAGAATCCAGAGTTGATGAGACAGGGAGATGGAAGCCAAATAATAAAAGAGAGTAAACGGATGATTATGAAAATTGATTGGGGTCATCATAAAAGTAGCTGGAGTGGCGGAAAAGGATAAGAGTTTTGAGTGCATGAAGAGAACGCGGATACCAAAGCTTGGTGTTGCAGACAGTATCAGAGACATATGCTGCAGCTAAATGCCAGTGCCAAAAAAAATTCACACACATGGACACAATAACATATACACAGCTACCAGTGTGTAGAGATGCAGAGCAGTCACACACATGTAATTACCCACAGATACGCATATGCGTACTGTTGAACACATCTTGTATGCACTAGCACAGACACAAGCATCTGCTCACATATGTGCCCACTTCCTTGATCATTAATCAAGGCCTGCTTATGCTGCAATGAACACTCAATCCCTTCAGACTTTCCCCTCTACCTTCAAATTCTGAACTGACCTTTGAAACAAACAGAAATGCAGGCTGTGAAGATTGTTTCAAGCACATCTATTGTCAAAAGGCCAAACCCAGATGAAAGCCAGCCAAAATAGGGTTGTTGCCAGGCACAGCAGGTTTGCTCCCCTCCACCTCTTGGAGCAGACTTGTTTGTGTCTTCTTTGTCTTGCTTTTCTGCTTTTTCTCCCAGGAACATTACAGACTTGGTGATTGTATGCTTGGCATTCTTAGGTGTGTGCTTTACTTTGCCAAAGGCCAGTCATGAAAAACAGTTCAAGATGCCTTGCATAAAAACTCTTTGCACCTTCCTGTCGGTCATTTTGTTTCTGCTTCGACTGCACGTAAGAGAGTCAAAAGGAAGACATAATGTGACATAATGGTCAGGAATGCTATGATCATTATGTCCATTTTTAAACTTTTTGCCTGAACTGATGTCACTGAAAATGGTGAAGCCAGTGAATCCTGAAAGCTACAAACAGCTACGCTATCATTTTGAAACAGTATTGGCTGGATTCAGCAATTTCTCATACAATACATAATAATCTCAAATCTCTCAATCCATTGTGCATGGTGTTATATAAGCATTTGGGACAAAGCAAAGAACCATCTATGAATCGTCTGTGTCTGATGAAAGCAGAAATGCTGTATACCGTTACAGGAAGCCTCCAAACAAATATAAATGGTGCATGAAGTGCATTATACAAATGATTATTTTTCTATTAATAGTCTGCTAAGAGTCAATGTATCCTTCACGTTCATCTCTCTATGCCATCATATTTCTCCTTGTTCTGACTAATGACTGGAAAAGTAGACATGCAGTGCTATAAAAAAGTATTTGCTGATATAAATTGTTTTGCATATTGTTCACATGATGTTCTTTTTATGAAATGCATGGGGCTTTTTCCCCTTAATAAATGACCATGGCACGTGTGTAAGATGGTGCGGAATGGGTGCCCCTCACTCTGAAGATGGAGGCAGTGGAAAATAGAGAAGGGCATAGTTTAGCAAGACATGGATGAAGCATAATTCTGATAAATAGCGGTGTGGTAGGTTACTCTTTGCTCATTTGGCTGAACACTATGATAAGAGTGTCGCACTGTGTAACTCATTTGTATTTTCCTTCTTTGCGCTTCTCATTTCTTTATGTTTTATAATGAACTGCTAACAAAACCATCTTGATAGAAATTCTGTTAATTTCATTGTCATTGGTGGTCATTAGCCATGGATGGAGGCTTTCCCAGCATGCAGTGTGTGAATGGCACAGATTGGCACAGAAAGCACCACTGGATGTTAATCACGGGTTTAACACACAGAGACAAATACATTCACACATATGTAAAGTCTTCACCAACGTCATGTCCTCTGAAACACACCCAGAATGAGGACATTTGAGATCAGGATATTGATCCTTAATTGTTGCATTTGCTTTATTGTCCTTTTATTCACTCAGAATAGCTCTTCATTAGGCTGCTAATTGCCTTTCACATCATCAGCATGCACAACCCTAAAGGGGATAAATCCAACAAATACTGTAAGTTCTATTAAAAAAGCATGACGGAAAAGGATGTTTACTCATCATGAGAATAGCAAGCATTGAAAGACTTCAGTGTTGCCTGTGGATTGCAATCTGCATCAATCTGTAATCCTTAAAAAAATGAGAGCATTTAAAGGAAACCACTATTATAAACTTTGTTTTACTTGCAGCCAACAGATTAAACAGACAACCTGTTTTTATACTACGAAGCTTTTGAGCTTCAAGGTTAAATTTCACATGTAATTTATGTAATTTCCTAATTTCTTTTTGAGAATGATGCATTCAGGTTTGGTTTCTATGACAACAGAGTTAAAGGACAAATTGAGGCCTGGTCTTACTGATGAGTCAGAGAATAGAAAAAAAGAGCTAACACATGAGAAGTGACCTGAGTTAACCTCTACTTGGTGTCACTGAGTTCACAGGGTTACCTGTGTGCCCTTATCAGTGGTACAACATTTCACACTGGTCATGCCTCATTTCTACAACAGTCAATGGGGCACAGAGAGGTAGTTAAATCTCATAAGTGTGACCATGACTCACTCAGTCCCAGACAAAACGTGGATGATAATTTATAAGTGCACAACATCATAATCTTGACTTTGATGGAACGTGTGCTGACATGGGATCAGCCTTGGGGCTCATCTCGTGTTATAAGACTGTTAATCTTGATCAATTTTGATTAACTATGGAACTCCATTACTTAGCTTTTCATATGCACCATGCACTGCGAAGCCCAGACCCCTTCTTTAGAGGTAAATTGCTGTTGTGATAAAATTTGAAATAGTGTGATAAGCTCCTACATTTTGTAACAGAATGTAGTGTGATCCATCATCCCAGAGATCAGAGTGCTTTTGCTCAATTTATAAAGCTGCATCTACCTCAGGATGCTCTTGCATTCATTCCATTCATCTGTCATTTTCCAAAGCATATGACAATTTTTTTAGGAGCCTGGGAGCTGCACATAAAATGTCTCATTTGATTGACAATATCTTTTTTTATTTGATTACAAATAATCATCTACCACAGCTTCAGAAATGGAGCAAGCGATCAATACAATAATGTTGTCAATGAAAATTTCCATTTTTGGCAGCTGAAGTAAATCTGAATGTATCATAATTTGAAGAGTTGAATACTTGAATCTTTATTTACTTACTGCATTACACACTGACACAGTCACAGACTCATTAAAAATTTTAATCAGGCTTTTAATCACAGCAATTATGCCATGAAATTGTGCAATAATTAATTGTGGAACTGAAAAAAAAAACATCTGAGTGCATCATGTAGGCCGTACATACAAATAAGGAGATAGACCTTTAGTTTTTCTTTTATTCCTGGAGAACAACTCTTAAAAACACATCAGCTTGGGAAATTGCCTGTAAACATTCAGTTCACTACATTTATCAAGACCGATTCTGACCTGTTGACTCAGCTCAAAATGCCTGCAGTGATTCTTCAAATCCTATTGGCAAGCTGCATAAAAAGTTTATATTAAACTTTGAATTAACAGAGCGCAAGGGGGCCATGGGAGAAAAAAAAAAGAGTGCGGCATTAAGCTGAGCTCAACAGAGATATCAACTGTCTGCAGGCAGAATGTCAGACTCTGTAAAGTTGACTTGCATTTCTACCTCTTCAGAATAATAGCTGCCTTATCAACATTTCCCTGGGTTTGGTATGGTTCAAGTAGCCTCTGCATGATGCCTTTTGAAGGGGGTTTGCCATTCAGATATGAGAAATGTATTGCGTAGAAAACATTTGAACTCAGTCTGACACTATCCCCACGGGAGAGGAAAAAATATGACTCCCGTGTGGAAAATCGAAGTATGCCTTGCAATTTCCCAGCTGTCTCAGCTTGACAAATGACCCTTCTTTCACTTTCCTGAGTAGCCAACACAGTGTGTCTCAATTCAGAAGACAACAGACTTATGTGATATTGCTTCAGTGACAACCCTGAAATCTCTGTGGAAAATTATGGCAACAGTATTCGCAACAGAGATGCTTTGATGACACTGTCCTGCTGTGGTCACAAAGCAGTTTCTCCGGTTCTTTCAAGGTTTCTACAAAGATCACGTTTGACCCCTGTGTAAAGACCCCGTCAATTAACATTATCATTAATTTCTATAATTGTACGTGCATCTCTACGATGCCCAAACATTTGGTTTGATGAAGCTTTTGTGATGCAATTACCAAACTGTTGTACTGCTTGTACTTATTTGTTTGCTCTTTGTATAATGTGCAAATACATTAACTTAAAGGCCAGCTCTTGTCTAATTTCTTAGCAAGCCATGAGCACTCTCTGTGCGGCTCAATATCAAGTGGCCCATTGGTCAGGAATATGCATCGCTGTGCTCAGCCCATGTCCAATCGATTCTCCTTCTGGTTGCCCTTGATCGGTCATCTGACAGAACACAGTTAACACCTTCTAAATAAAGTTAAACATAGCTAGCCTCTCAAATGAATATGGGGGAGATGGATGCAGTGGGGATCGGGGGTAAGGATGGATTGCAAGGGGACATGAGGACAAATGTAGAGATGAGGAGGGAAGAGATGGCAAGCCCTTTGTTTCTTTTTTAGCGCTGACAGACATTTAAAAATAAAATCTGAGAAGCATTAGCCAAACAAGGACGTGCAGATTAACATAACTTCATTTGAAGAACTGCAATCAAAAACCTACAAAAAGCCACTGGGTTACCAGTAAATGGCAGTTGTGTGAGTCCATACCACACAGTAACAAAAGAGGAAGGACAAACAGTAAACTGTGAGCAAATAAGGGAAATAAGAAACAGGTGTGTCTGGTGATAGGAAATGGAGGACAGGTGTGCATGCAGATTTGGGAGGGGAGTCACGTGACCATGACAGAGATGAAAGTCTGAGGACATCTTGTGGATGATTGAGGCGTGACAGCGATAAATATGCATATATATATATATATGATATTTGGAAAATATGGTTACGCTCCTTTCTTGTCTCGAGTTACAGTAGATACCACACTTACATCAATTCATCAGTATAAGCATCAGTACAAACTTAAGCTAAGAAGACTGTAAGCAGAGATATAGCTAGCCTAGCTCGTGTTCAAAAGCAAGTTCAAAAATATCTGTAAAGCTCACTGATCAATTTGTTAATTATGCTTCGATTAATCCATACATAAACCATGTTAATTAGAGACCTTTGAGGTGCCAATGGACACACTGTGTACATTTTAAAACAAATAGCCTGGACTGAGCAAAACTAGCTGCTTCCACTCTTTCCAGTCTGTATGTTAAGCTAAATTAAGCAGATTAACAAATGTTTTGTATTGTTGGATAGCATTTTAACTAGCTTCTGGCTGTTTATGAGCTGAAACCCAGTAGAAGAAAAATCATATTTTGCATGGTACCACTTATCGTACCTCTGTAGAGAAGTTGTGGAATGATCCTAATACAGTGTGCCATACATTATTCTGCAGGGAAGATTTGTGAAATTCCTCCTTGTCTCATTGTGATGTTACTAGTTGTAAAACATACAACATGTGCTGATAAAAGCAAGGGTATGCATTTAATATATATTATGTCACTGTCACTGGGCTAAATTGACTTTAGTTGACCTTTACTACACATTTTTTAACAGCAAGTTGAGTATGAAGTGCTACAACAACAATACCATAGCAGATATGGCTAAAGATTAAAATAGTCACATCAGATTTGCTGCAGTTTCTCATGGATCATTAACTAGACTGGGAAAGCAATTTGTAAATTATTTCTAAATAGACAAATGAATATGGAACACAGGTTACATGATATAATGAGCCAAATTAGGCCCAAATCATAATCATGTCATACATACAACTAAGAGCTGATTGATGCAGGAAATTCAGTGGACAGGCATCATCCACTCAGCTCATATCACCAAATCATTTCAGCTCTTTTTGGTGGCGGAACTGCAATATAACACTGATTACAAGCACTGATCTAGTTAAATGTAAAACCAGACATTTGACATATCTCCCTGTACTAAAAACTTCAGATCAAACACACTGTCATTTGTGACAAAGCTGTGTTTGTCCTTGAAAGGCTTTTTTGTTAAGTGGCCTAAGTGACTGTCTAGCTGCTATGACACAATAGCTTATTCAGGCATAAGGAAATTAAAGTTTAATCAGAACTCTCAAGCTCACAGCCGTCAGACAAACATTTCAAGAGGACAGCAGAGGGAATGGCTCCTAATACACTAGCAGTCTCATCTCTCCATCTCTGGGCCTTGGCTGCCTGCTGCTCTTATCTTAACCGGCACATCATCCTCTGGACAATTGCTTCATGGATTGTGGCTCACAGCCTGAAAGTTCATTCAAAAACGTGACTCCTGCTGCTGTCTCTATTGTTTGCAATAGTGAAGCTGCACACCTAAACTGCTTTGTAATATGTCAAGCGAACATCTGAAGCGAATGGGTATTTGGAATAAAAAAAACGACTGGGCTGGTGAAGGTAAATGGCCTCTAACGTTAACTGGACCCAGAGAGCTGAAAGCGGAGGTGATATCAAAGCAAGCGGTAATTTGTCTTCCCTGTCATCCCCGTACTGGAGCTTAAAATATTGTTTATAGCTCTCACCAACCAATGCACTTCTCAGCAGCTTTGATTGATGTATGAGGCATTACCATAGCAACCAGCATGTGGAAATAATAAGTGACTTTGGCAGGAGACTATCTCCTTGCGGATCATTAAGACCACATATGCTCTTTGCATATATATCTTTGCATGAAGTGATGAGTTGTTGATTCTGTCTGCTGTTGCCGCCCACTCCAAGGGTGAATTGAGTTAAAAAGCGTCATGATTGAGCAGCTGACAAGGGTACATTTGGTGCAGCAGGTATGGTGTTTAGCCTGTACTAATGCTCGTGGCTTGAGCTCATACTTTCTGATACATTGTGACAGGCGGGTGATGGAAAGTGCCGCGAGGAATGAACATGGAGACAACATCAGAGAGAATCAGCCACAGAAAAACGTGGCAAGTTATGCTTGCCAAAAGCAGCTGCTTAAATGCACTTAGGTCCCACTGACATACAAAATGACTGTAGCGTTTGGTGATTTTTTAGCACCCCTGAGTGTGAGTTTTAGTAATGGAAAGACCTGTCACACGCTGAGCCCAGCCCTTCATTTTCACACCACAGTGCATTTATTTTTTGTTGTTTTTTTTACACTTAAAGCATAAATGTCGCCTCTCTAGATCCAGGATTTAAGCAATTCCACCCAGTTTGTTTCAGAAGGCACAGAGTATGTCTATGTATGCAGAGTCCAGTAGAACCAGTATGACCTCTACTGGTTAAAAGACAAAATGCAGGTTTAAGGCACATTCAAGACAATTTTCTTGATCAAATAAATAAGTGTGCACAAGCTTCCATACTGCCTTGATTAAAACAAATGCTTTATAAAGACAGGTGGTAATGTTTACCAGCTGACTGAACAGAAACAGAAAGTGAGAGATAAAACATGAAATCTCTGTTTCTCTTGATTATTTAGTTATTGCTAAAGCCAAAATTGAGAGAATTTATTTTCAAGGTGCAGCTATGTAAACTGGAATAACAGGATTAAACATAACAGGATTATAGTTGACTGACTCCATGCGCTAAATGATTCATGTGTAATTGCTTTACACTTGTCCTACACGGTTAACCAAACTGCAACCCAGTGCATAGACCTTTTCTGGGAACCTGTGCTCTGTGGCTCATGTAATAACATTGTGAAAGCTCATCTGAATTTTCTTTTGAAATGATGACATTCTTTTACTGCCACTAAAACGTGTCAGTAAAAAGGCAGAGCTCCAGAAGACATTCAGAGGAATCCACTGTCTTAAATATGTATGCCCCCTTTGAGAACTTGACTCCTTTGCTGCAGGAAAATTGTTATTTCCTATCTCATCAAAAAGTTATTTGATGATGAATAATGGAGAGAAAGTCTACTTTTGGTACTTTTGACACCACTGTTATAAATCATTTGTCATCAGCATGTGCATCCTGCGGCAGTGTCCAGTTTATCTGTAGGGTGCAACTCACACCCCAGAGTACCTTTGGCATAGTAAAGCAAATAGAGCACGTCAGCCCACTGCAGCTATTAAATTACTTTCCTGTCGTTGCCAAGTGCATTTGTTTAATATTTTGTGTATTTTCAGTCATGCTGCACCACAACTGCACCAGGTTAATAAGGTTTGATGAGATAAATCCAATTTAGAGGTATTAAATTTTGAGATAATACAATTAATGGAAATAGAAATTCTCACATACTTTGATGAAAGAGAACTAAGTGACACA
Organism: Helostoma temminkii; assembly: GCA_900302695.1. Lineage (NCBI taxonomy): Eukaryota > Metazoa > Chordata > Actinopteri > Anabantiformes > Helostomatidae > Helostoma > Helostoma temminkii. The sequence goes on from OMLM01012319.1 coordinate 48,653, forward strand.
TAACATCACACATCCTGATGCAAACACCAGCTCCAACTGCAACACTGTGAGCACAGATTTATAGTTTTAGTCTAAGCAGCGAGTTTGTGTCTAGTGAAGTTGTTTTAAGAGCATTGCAGCATATATTCAGGGAGTTAATTAAAAGCAGCTGCCTGCAAGACACAGACAGAAAGACATAGGAGTAAAGAGACAGGGAAATAGTGGCACACATAGGTAGGCAGATAGTCACGATTACATGCTACACAGACTAAAGAGGGTTTAATGCTTAACAGTCACGCACATGCTCCAGTCTGAGACAGTCGTGGTCTCAGGATGAAAGGTTAGCGTCATTTATTGCAAACGCAATTTGTGGCAAACACTCATGGAAAACCTGTTGAGCCTTAACCGTGGCCACATCTAGCATAAGCACTGGCACATACACACGGTGTAAAACCATTATGTAATGTCTATCAATAAATATAGAAATGTCACCACCACAATGTTTGACAACAGTCTGACAGATATTTCTGTTTTTCTCTCTCTCTCTAATATTCCAGTGCATCTTGATGGTCACAGTAGATATTTTTCTGTGTAGCAACAAGTGAATGTTAGTGTCTGCGCTCCAAATGTGCAAATGTGTTGTGTATATACTGAAGCACGTGGGCCCGAATGCATGATTTGTTCTAATATAATTTATATGACAGTGTGACAGAAACGTATAACTCCAAGCTTGAGAGCTAATGTTGAGCTGCTACAATCATTATTTTAGATAACTTGTCATCCTCCAGGAAATGAGCGGTATGTATCTATACATTTATAGCATGGCACATTATAGTTATAAATATTTGTTTGCTCCTATAAAACATAATGGAGAGATGACATAATGGGATCTAATGGCCTAAACTACTCAACTTTATACAAGGTGGTTAAAAGACTTGAGCTTAAAGTGGCTAAAGGCAGTGGAAACTTGTTGATTGTCAGTGGGATCGGCAGCAATAACAAAGACTCATTTGATGACAGCAGTAAAAACAAATTGACACACTTAGTACCGTAGCACTTTTAATTATGGCTTTAAATTTTTATACAAAAATGACTTATATAAATCTGAGCATGGGATCAGAATCCCCTTTGCAGTAGCAAAAGTTCAGTTTTTATAGTATCTAGAGTCTTTTATATATACAAGCTCTTATTTATTCTCTTGTGTTGATTACACAGACTTTCCGTTTTTGGATCAGCATTCTCTGAGTAATATACATATACAAACACACACACACCACGCACACAAACACACACCTGTTCCCTTGGTCCTTTCAGGCTGATCTGTCGTCTTTGTTTTACAGCTCATGGTCCTTGAGATTTGGTATCAGCCTTCCCTGCAGAATACTGCCTGGATGGGTTTTTCTGTTTCTTTGCTGTTCACAATTTCCATTTCATGCCACGAGACATGATATTGCACCTTGAATCTTATCGTATGTCACATCCATTTCTATTTACGTCTAATCAAGGTCGTCTAGGGAAACATTTATGTAGACAGTTAAACTATAAGGGGCATATTAGTGTTATTAACTGTCATATTCTCTTTTACCCCCTTTTCCTATACCTGAAATGTATTGACAAAACAAAAACAACACTGAATATAGATCATTTGGCGTGCACAGATACTGATAAAGTGCGAATAGTTAATAGTATTTTGGTTAAGAAGCTTGGTGATGTGATTTTCCTGCTTGTTTATGACTTGATCCAGTCTTTGAAGCATGTAGAGGAAAATAAATCAAGTCAGTCACTGGTGTTTATATTTATACTGGCCCTGATCTGTATACTCTATGCAAATCCATCACTGGAAACTGTTTACTTTCATGTACATGATTTTCCAGTTTTCCCCTCCGATCAATCCAAAGCAAATGATGCTTCCACTGGAAGTCCTTTCTCTCCAAGCTGCTTGGCTGTGATTCCTCAGCTGCCCCTGTGTGGGCTGTGTTTCTGTAGAGCTCTACTTCTCATCCACCACCAAGATTTCTTCAGGGATCTTTTCCTCCGAGTCAGAACGATCTGACAGCTTGTCCAGGTACTCCATGTCGTCGAAGCGCTCAGCAACACAATGGGCTGTCAGACGAGCCTCTGGGTCATGGTCCCAGCAGTCTTCAACAGAGGCACACACCATCTGGATGCCCTGCAGGTGGAGTAGTGGAGCACACATCAGTCAATAAAACTGACTTGGGACAAACCTAACTATATCACTCATTTCACACTTCTGTTTCTGTGGCTGAAACTAAATAAGTTGATTAAATAAAGCACTTTTTTCTCAGGACTGATTGATTTACCTGATCATTCTATTCTATAGTGTTATTTTAAAGTAGTAATAAACAAGGAGACTGACTTACATTATGCAAGAAATAACTCAATGAATAAATGTAAGCTCATCAGGATATACAAGCTATAAATTCTATGTGCTGCTGTACCAAAACCTACTGAAATACCTTTTGTACATGTACTTATCAGAGAAATGATAATATTTTATAACAATATTCATTCAACAACAACTTTGGCCAAATTACAGTTGCAATACTCTTTTGTCTGAACCTTTGCACATATGCTGGGCCTTTACAAGTTTGAAAATAGAGCCAATCACTTTCTTCTTTCATTTACTTTCCCAGAGAACCAAGAATCTATTTATCAACTAAGAACTGTACCTGTATTTCTACTGGAGGAACTAAAAACTAACTTAAGTGACCACATAACACCTGCTCTGAGGGCCATGGTTCAGGATGATCACAGTGAGATTTTAATGGTGAATATTACTGAGAGGTCAAACACAGCCCTGGCAGCTGCTTCAGCTTGTCTCTACACATATTTCTTCATATGTTTATTAACAACTAAAACCAGGTTATGTTTTTGGCTCCCTGGCTAGCTATAAAAATGGAAGTGATAAAGTGTGTGAGGTGGCTGAAAGAACTAGAGGGTAATAGAGAAGTTTACTTGCTCAAAGTTTTCATAATAAATAAATGAACTGCTTAGTAGATTACTGTATATGCAACGAGTACTGTTTATGTATCTTTTATATGTATAGGGAATAGTGCACATTAATCAACACCGCCAAATGTTCTGGAGCCAGCTTAACAGCTAACACACCCATAGTGTAATAAATGAGTGAGAAAAGACACAGGAGGAAATTAATCATAATGTGCAACACACTTTTATGAAACACATTGTCCTCACTTTTTCCGTACTCATTTTTTAAATAAATTTTTACCTAAAATAAAGAATAAAGGGTTTCAGGCTCTGAATAGTCAGATCATGAAATGAAAACATGTTGATGCCTCTTACACTGTTGTTGGTCCAGCTGCTGGGGATCTCAGGTCTTCCTCTGTCTCTGACAACGCTGTCCTTCATGCTCTCTACACATGGGTGCTCCCTCAGGTTCCCAAAGGGAGGCTCGTACTCTTTCACCTCTGCATGTTAGCACACACAAAAAAGAGACAGACACAAAAAAATGAGCCAGTCCCCTATCCAAATAGCGGGCTTTGGATGTTTTAGACATGAAATAAACTTTGAAACAGGTTTACATCTACTGACAGACAAAGCTCTGTTGAATGGAGAGGCTAGATCAGATGGCAGTGCCCCACAGTGCACACATCAACAACGCCTCTCAAAGGATTCACTGTGGGCTTGAAATAAAAACTGCAGGTTGCAAACTTTAAATAGCTCAGAAGCAGCACAAACAACTAAAGAATCCTGCGCTGCTGATAGACGGGCCAAGGGGGAGATTTGCTGAAGAGAAATACTTATTATTATCACATTTTTACCCTCAGCATCAATAGGCTTAGAGTAGCTCTGGCTTTGTGTCAGCTCTCTTAGACAACCAACTCCAGAGTGCTCTTCAAAGGCAATTTACCAGCTGAGTTTACTCAGGGCAAAATTTCAAAGTATTGGAGAATATAGTCTGGAAACTGTGTGTTAACAGATGGAAAAGAAAAATTATTTTTACACGTGGGTA
>OMLM01012323.1:12038-30322 GCA_900302695.1 Helostoma temminkii
GTGTGTGTGTGTGTGTGTGTGTGTGTGTGTGTGTGTGTGTGGTGCATGTATACACCCATGTGGAACAGAGACAAATGAACCATATGTGAGTGCACACGCATGTGCCTTTTGGACAGATTGGGGCTTTGTTCTGTGATTCATCTTCACAGAGTCATTTTCCTTCCATCCAGTCATTGCAGAAGGAAGGGTTGCTTCTAGTCATTCTCTCTGAGGTAACGATAATTAGACTTGGCATGAGTTCTGGACTCCCTGGTTTACCTTTTTCCCCCTTCCCACCCAATCGTTCCTTCATGCCCCCCAACCCCAACTGTCTTTTCAAGTCCAAAAATACACCCTTACTCTCAGCCGTACCTCAGACGCCCTCTGATATTTTTCAGTACTTGTCTGTTTCCCTTCTCTATGACCAGCTTAACCACAACACCAGAATTGTCCAGAAAAGAAATATCACTAATCACTAAAACAAGAGTGTTGATACCTAAGACAAATTCTCAATATTTATTTACTCACTTTGTTTTAGCTGCTTTTAACATGGGAATATCTATTTTCTCATTTGTTACAAACACAGGGAACTTGGGGACTCGCATGGGCCCAGGAGCCACAAGAGTGCTGCCTGCTTTGCCCTTTTTATAATCTACAATAGTTTTGGGCACTGACCTTTTTTTACTAATTTTGTTTAAAAAACAACGGTCGTACCTTACTGTAAACTGCTTGCTTCAACAACTTCCATTCATTTGGATCACCTGCGTCCCCTGCACCACTTTGTGCCTGGCAGCACAGTGGACATTAAGGATGTAATGTGGGGTAAACCTCTATTACAACTTTACAAACTTCACTGAAATTATTTTTGACACTGTTTAACTGTCACATTGTTTTCATTAATTGGATGTCAATGTTTACCTGGTTTTGTGGTTATAGCCACATGAGTCTAGATACAAGGGATTCTCTCCCCACATGTGTTTCCTTGCCCCAAATCCCAAAACTCTATGAAGCACTCACCCCCTCCCATCCTTCCCCTTGTGTTCTCCTCTGTAGCCTTCTGCAAGGGATTTTGTGTCAATTAAGGATCAAAGTTGTAAGTGTTTCACAGCAGGGCAAAGCAGTGTCTGAACTACTGCCCAACAATGGGTCCACTGGAGCATAAAATAGACGACAGGCACACTGTTCAGATAACAGACCATCAGCTGGATATCTGGACGAAGAAGGGTTCTGATCCCCAGCCAACCCAGCTCCACTGTTCACTTCAGACTAATGGACCTCTGCATTCACTAAAGGCCAGTCAGAGAGGAGGCTTCTGTGTGATGATGAAGCCTGACTTGGCAACTGCAGTGCTCATGAGACTGATCATTAAGAAGTCTGTGCAGAGGTGTAGGAGGAAGTCAGGGCCAGGCCCATTGCTAGGTCACATCCACAGTTAACTTTAAGAGCTAGTAGAAACCATATACCAGTTATTGCTGTAGCTCTGTGAGTTATCTGGGTAGACACTTTTCCCAATTCCTTTTGCTGTCTTCCAGTTTCAAACATTTCAGGCATTAACAAGGTCTGACCTATCTGAAACAAGTCCCAAGAGGAGGCGAGAACCGGCCAAGATATTTTCATTTTGAAGAAAAATATCCTCATCCGAAAGCCTCAAACCTCAAAGAAAGTCTCACAGGGGTGAAAATCAGAGAACATCCTTCCACTAACACTCAGGTGTATGGTGTTTGTCAGAGCTGCAGCAGATGTTGTCATGAATTGGTAGTTGTAGGTCAATGGAGTTTGGAAGAAGATAGAAGTTAATACAGTAGGTAAACATGAACAACCGTGATAGCAGGAAATTGGCTGACATGGGAGTTATGTACTGTAGTTCACCTGAGCCTTCCAAACAAACACAAACTGGCCCATGTGATCAATTGGTTTCTCTACTTCCAACTGCTGCTTTCCAACCAGCATCACCTTCTTTGTTGTCCTTAATGTTAATAAATTGAATATGTTTTAGTAGAATCCCTTCTTCACAATCCCTAAGCCTTTTCTTTGTTTTTTTTACCTCACTGTGTTCTCTCTCTTTATTTAGTTAAGGGCAATTCTACATTGTAGCTAGACAATGGCTCAAACTCAACATTTCACCAAGTTGCTCAAATTTAGTTCCCAAACATTAGATGTCAAACATGAATGAATGCCATCAGATTTTTGTCCCATTAAGTTAAATTGCATGTCATATGATCATGTTATGCTAATAGAACAGGAATATGAATGTTTAATTTAGAATTGAATTAGCTTCAACCACAAGAACTGCATTTTGAATGGGGAACAAATAGTTTTAAATGTGTGTGTACGTGATGAGTCTACATGATCGAATGTCAGTCATTTCTTTACTCACCATTTGAAGTCAACCTCCGTACGTGGTGTGTAGTGTCTCTCAGTCAGTCATTTTGAGCCAGTGGAACCAATCAAACACACAGATATCCAGGTCACTACTTGAGTATTGTAATCTTTGTGGAAATTTTTAGAATTAGAAAGTTGATTGGTTTGTGGATAGTGAGAGATTTGGACCGCTTGCTAAGTATTAAAGAGTGAAGGTTTTGGTAGAATTCTCAAATCATGTTTGATTTAACTCAATATAAAATGGAGGAATATCAAGCATTTAAAATGAATATTTCCCAATGAGGTAAAGGCTATGGCTACAGTACACTGGTTGGAGCCAATGATCCAAGCCACATCAGAATATCAGTCTGGATCATCGTGCTATCAGTGACAAAGAGCTCTTAGTTCATCATGAGTTTTTAAATTGGAGCAAAATGCTTAAAGTGTTCTTTGAATCTAAAAGAGCAGTGAAGGAGACAGGCAAAGGCTTGGCTATGAATCTCATCCACATCGAGGGTACTACACATTATCTACTCAACTAGACAAGACCAACTCACCTCTATTTCCTAATATCCTCAAACCTTCCAGAAGTAATGAGGTATTTGAAGAGAGAGAAATGAAACGAATGCAGCAGCGAGCATGGTGTAATTCTATGCATGAGTTCCGTTTGCCGCCTACCCGTATGTGATATGTGTTTGGGTGTGAAACTGAGGCGTCTGATTTGACTCCTGATAAATCTTCCTCAGAATGTATTACTGAGCCAACAGCCGGGGCCAAATCCATTTTTATCTGAGTGCAATTGATGTCACTCCAACTTCTCACAAAAGTGCCTCAGCTGAGATCGCACCAGACGTGAAGTTCTTTCTCTTTGTGTGTGTGTTTGTGTGCAGTTGTGTATGTGTCAAGGTGTGTGTTTATGAGGTGAAAGGTGAATCGATTTTCACAAGATGGCTTCGGGGAGGAATAGGTCTCAACTGCCCAGATCTGTCTGTGAAGAAATAACCCTGTTATATGACAGCACACACACACGCACTGATCCTGTTTTGACAGTAGTTTTTGGCACAGCTTAACCTTAATCTCATGACTGTACAGACAGCGACAGGGAATCACAGCTCTGACAAGGCAGTTGTTCATGCCGGAATGCTTTACACAGCTGTCCCGTAGGCAGGACGAGCGGTCACCTCTGATGGTATCATCGCACAGGCACTGGCATCGAACAGCCCATCCACCATTACCTGGTGTAATACCACTTACTGATGAAAGATGAAGGACATTCATCAATCCAAATGTCTCCATACTCCAAACTTAGTGTCACGGTCGACAGGAGCAAGATGGATCTTAAATACTTTATGGCAAAGGCATTAGAACTCATTTCAATCTTCCTCCACATGTTGCATGTTAGTGCTTTGCTGTGGTATCTCATGGATGTCTGGTGGGTTTACACACCCTGGTTTAACAGCTTTATTTAGCTGTCTCATAGTTTCTTATACTGTCTTACTGGTGAAATGTTTTAGTTTTCTGAAGCATTCTTATTGCATGCTTAAACATAAAGCAAATATTTGAAAATAATCTTAACCAGCAATATTATTTGAATAGTACTAGGAATAGTAATAAGATGGCAGATCAAATGTTGAAGCTGAGAAATTAGATTTTCTAATTCTAAAAAGGACTTTTTAGTGGTTGACAATATGGACTGTAGTCAAGCCAGTTTAGGTTTATGTATATGTATTATGTATATCCAAGTTACCCATGCTGTGTTCACTAAAGCACCTCCACACCATAACAGCGGCTTTTGAACTATTCGCTAATAACAAGAATGAATGTCCATCTTCTTGTCATTTACATTAATTGTGAACATATGATTATTATGTTGACAGAAAACATAATCCAGTGGCAATTATTCAGGAAAACATAGGCGGGATTGCATTTTAGTTGTATAGGAACATAATTGTTAGGATGCGGTGATAATTGGGGATTTCACAACCCTGTCTCCTGACTTTTGAAAGTCTCAGACTCTCTGTAATGTTCTTTTTATACTGACCTGTAACCAGTATACCTAATTACGTAAGATCTTCCACCAGGATTGAAATGCATGTTTCTATGTATGAGAACTTACATAGTCTAGGAACAGAGGAGGACCAAAACAAATCTAAATTAAACAAAATGAAACAAACAAACAAAAAAGCTAAAATGAGCTAAAAGCTGGTAAATTAAATTCACCACAGAGTTTGCCATAACCTTCAATTCACTCCAATACCAAGTTATTTAATTAAATTTCCCTCTGCAAAATATTTCAACTGTCTGAACCAAAAAACATAAAATCTTTCTCTCCCATCTCTTTCTGTACTTTCCACGGACAGACAGCAGATATGCGATCTGAAAATATTATTAGAAGATTCAATCTGTGAAATAAGTTCTATCATGTTTAGTTGACACACAGCAGTGTAAGCATCAAATTCTGTACAATTCTATAATTCTGTTCTATAATGCTCTTACTTTTTTCAGTTTGACTTTGTGTTTTTAAATTTACATGGAAACCACAGACAGGAGTCATAAGTGGTTGCGGGATCAATTAGAAAATTTGTTAAATGGACAAACTCTGCTCAACACTGTTTCTAAAAAGATGAGCTTGAAGTATGTGTAAATGTAATAAGGCTTTGATTTTGGTTTGGGCCATGAACTGAATGTGTTCTGTGGCAATGTTCACCGTGGTTCTCATTAGGCCAGGAGAGGTGGAAATACAAAGAAAAGATAACGAAGATTGCACAGTTCGTAAAAGCTCAGTCACATACTGAACTCTAATAGTTCAACAGTGGTGGAATGTCGATGATAACAATTTGAGGGCAGCAATTTAAACAGAGTAAAAGCCTCACCAACCTCTTTTTTTAAAATCTGTATATTAGGTTTTACCGTGCAGTAATAGATGCTGCTTCCTCTGTAACCACTTTAACTCACTGTGTGGACTCACCTGGCAGAGTGGCAATCAGCAGAGTGCATCAACATGCAGAGCTTTTAGCCTCAGACAGCCATCTACTTGGCTTTTCAGTCTAAACAGGGGTGGACTGCCTGAACAGCTTCTTTGCCCTCCCTACATGTCACCCAAGGACTGTAACATCAGAGCACAGAAAATGCAATAACCTTCCCCCAGCCTTTGCCCAAATGATCTCCAATACCAGCTCTACTGGACAGAATAAAGCCAAAGGATAAAAGCAGAAAGAAGCCATTTTCTACTTTCTTCTTAAAAGCTTTTTTTTTAACCATCAAAACTTGCAAACCACAACAGTGACCTCTTTATAAGGATCAGCTGATGTACTTGAGAGCCACTTGCTAAAATGAAATAAAAACTCATGTGATTTGTTAAGTAGGTTCAAATTTTATTTATCAGGCAGGTTCAAAGAAACTACATATCAGTGTTGTCACCGACCAAAGCCAAAGAGTTTGATGCCTGATACACACTCATCATCCTGAGTGTTCTAGTCGCTGCAGTTTTGCAAGTGGAATATTTGTCCATTGTTACCAGACTTTAGCTGTTCAACAGTGAGTAACAGAAAATGATAAAATTCCACCTCTTGAAATGTAAAAAATATGATAGAATTATAATACAATGAATTGTAAATGGTTAGCCTAATAAAAATAAAGCAATTATACTAAGGGTTTGAATGAGTACTATTTAAATTTTGTCAGTTGATAAACTGCTGTATACTGTACAGTATTTGGGGTACAGTAATGTTTCACTGCTACCAGAGAAGGGAAGAAGTAGCCTATCTGAAAAGGTCAATCGGACACCTCATTTATAATCGCTGACTTTTCATTTATAATAATGAAAAAATAGGTTAGCTGTGCCACATAAATTAGCTTGGTGATATAACCTGGTTGAAAGTGCGCCAGATTTGCTCTACCAGAAAATCTGAGTTAAGTTTTAAAGGATGAAAGATAATTTACTTATTGCACTTTGTGGTTTTGGCTCCATATTCTCTGCAGAGTTGTCACAGACAAACAAAATATTCATCCTAAAGCATTGTGTGTCATCATGATGGTCTAAAAAATGTGTCTTTGTAAATGTTATTATAAAAAATCAGCAAAGCTGATATATTTGAAATCCAATAGTATTTTCATCCATGTTTAGTTTAACTTGATACTTCTCCCTGTCTTTGTTCGTGTATCACCACCAGTATTCCACTATTGCACTAATCATCATCTCTCAGTACAATAGTGTAAAACCACTGGAGGAACTAACTAACTACCTAACTAAAAAGTTCCTCATGTTTGTTATTAAAAACATACAAAATTAATGGATTGTGATATATAAGATGGTACTGTATTGTACAAGTGTGACATTTTAGTGATGTCAATACTAATTGAAATATTATCAAAGTGGAGGAAATGGAAATGTTAACAGTAACACTGATGGGAACTTACAAAAAGATGACAAAGCTGTACAGTACTAATGGGTAAAAAAAGCATGGTGATATACTGTACGTGAGAACAGTATTTCTTAAAAAGAAGCGTGAAAAGGTGGTGAGTGTGGCGTGACTGTGATGATAGAAATAGCTATTTAAAAATGAAGCATTAAAAAAAGACACTAACAGAATGCAGAGTAAATTCTCTTCTCCAGTCTTTTAAATACAGGACCTGATTGTCTGTGTGGTTGGAGTAAATAACATGAGACAGCAAGGTGAGAGGAGCTGTTACATTAATAGAGAGAAACGGGAGAATGGCACAGATGGGTACTGTAAAAAAAAAAGAGTCATGGGGAAAGATCGGCTGTTAAAAGCAAGAGATTGAGTAAATGAGCTCTGTGGAGAGAAGGGAAGAGCAAGGGGAGAGTGGGAGCAGCGTGAATGAGTGGGATAAGCCTGAAAGTGAAGGATTAGCAGGGCTGCAAGAAGTCCCCTAACAGGGAGAAGAGAAGCCAGCATCAACATGACAGCAAGCAGATAGCTGGAGGGGTTGAGCCAACACAACTGGATCATGCTAACAGATAGAAGACAGTCACCACCAGGGAGATGCAACCAGCTGGGGAAATTTAGATACACTGCTAGTTGAGGAAACTGACTTTCTTTGGCTTCTTAGAGTGACTTCCTGTTTCCCGCAAAAAGGAAGGTGAAGGATGACTGTGATGTAGTTTTGGTCTCAACAACTTATTAGTACACTTACAAGAAGAAGTAAAGATTTCTGGGATATAAAATTAATAGGCATCAGGAACCTGCTATTAATTTGCTCCAGGAACTTTCTGGGACAGGTGGGATGTCTCAAGATATCTGAAAGAAATTTTTCACCATGCTTGAGGTGTGGACCAGCAACCCTGATTTCATAGCACTGTCATCACGCTGACCACCAGCTTTCAGCTCCCCCATGTTTAGGAGTAAATGCATTATTTGTATGTAATGTGAGCTTTGAGATAGTCCCTTCCCCTCCAGCAAATCAAATGCTGGCATTGATATCATCTTTTAGACATATCCTCTGGGAGGGCACGCCAGAATGATCTAATATGGCTTCACTCCACAAGATAATGTGAATGAGTTTGCTTACATATTAGAAGGGAAGTTTCCATTTTCCCAAAATATTGGTAGGGGTACTACCCTACCATCATTATGCAAAACTATACCGTTGCCAAAGCTATGAATTATTAGATCAAATTTGTAATTAAACAGAATATTTTTTTAAAAAGTCGAGACATGCTCTGGGCTGGAGAGTTACTCCCCGTTGAGAGAGAAGCCACAGCACGAGCGGCTCATTAACAGAGCAGCAGCAGCGGTGGTGCTCCGTCAGTGTCTACACATGAGGCATTTAGGTCTAATAATGAGATGTAGGTCACCTGCATTTTGGAAGGAGCTTACAGTAGTTAAATGTGCAAAATGTAGTAAAATGGACTTGGGGTGTAAAGAGACACTCTGGGTAGTTTATGACTGTTGCGTGTGAGCCAAAAGTGAGCTGTAATGCGGCCTGTGTAGACAGCTCAACTGATCGTAGTGTGAGTGTCTCTCATATGAGATGGACATGGATGATGCAGACACAACAGAAAACACAAACCTAGAGCTTCACATGATAATATATATATAATATATAATAAGTTTAGCTTTAGTAGGTGGCATATTTGAGGAATAATAACGTTCTGATTGTACTAAGAAAAATTCATTGTTTCTCAAGTTTACTAATCATGTTTATTCTTTTTGGCGATTTTTGAATTCATTTATCCAGGACATTTTATTTAGCTCTTGTTGGCAGGGATGTAGACAGAAATCTCTCCTTTCAGCATTGCAGAACTAATTGCTGCAGAGATTGACGAGTTGTACCATGGGTGCCACTGTAGATGCTATCACACCACAAAGCTGTTAGTTTTGGGATATTTAACTGCTGGTGCAAACAAGAAGGTGGAGACTGTTTGTGGTATATTTTCCATTGCAGATCATTTTCCACTCAGTCCACATCAAGTTAAAATGCAGAGGGGTGAAAGAGTGTATGGTGTCTCAGTGGTATGAATAGTTTTATTTTGGGCTCCCTGTGGTGTTTTCAAAGGAATATGATGAATAATTCTGAAGTTCATGTTGCAGTCGCTGCACCAGCAAACACGCACACATATGCATGCACACCCTTCCTACACACTCACACACAACACAAAAATATGCACATGCATAAATCCAAAGTTACACACGTGTTGACACGAAATAGGAAATATGCATTAAATGCTGCATATTAGAGCTCGAGCTGTGCGCTGTAATGGCCACCCACTGAAGTGTGCGGCTGTGAAATTTCACAAGTTGCTCCCCTCAATGAGAAACTCTCGGAAGTTGTTTGACAGAACTTTTCTTCAAAGACATATTTGATGGTGTTTCAGTTTTGCACATGGAAGAGGAAGAGAGCGTGAGAGTGAAAAGGAGAGAGAGAAGAGAAGAGAGGAACAGAGAAAAAAACACATGGGTGTGTAGTTGTGAAGGAAATCTTTTATGCTGTATGTCAAAATGGCTGAAAGCTAATGAGGATATTAAATATTAAAAACATATAATGACAAATACTCTTCACTGTGATAACAGTTTATTTCCTAAACATACAGTTTCTTAATAATAGTAAATCCGAGTTGACCTTGACTTGTTTGCTTGAATTGAGAGCAAAATTCTATTTGGTGGGATGGTTTCTGTAGCAATGTGTAGAGCATGTAGAGTACTACAAACGATAGCATCTAAAACTGAGAGATGTTGGAGTTGGACCTAAAAGATGTTGAGCAGTAGCTATTTTTGCTGAAATTACTGACGAAATTAATTGGGATTTGAGGCTATAATTTGTCATCAGTTCTCTGCCATGAGGTGATGAGCCACTGATCAGAGTTACTTTAAATATAGTACCTTCGGTATCAACTTGACTTCAACTGTCTAAACTATGAGCTCCGTTTTTTGTTATTTACACAGAAAACATGACTTTTGGGTGGCACGGAAGCAAGAAGGATTTAGGTTTTATTCCATGGATGGAGTTTGCATGTTCTCCTCATGCTGGTGTAGGTTCACTATACAAAGAGATTCAATTAGGTTAATTAGGGACTCTAAATTGCTCATAAGTGTAAATAGTGTAAATGTGAATCTATATGTCAGCCCTATGATAAACTGGTAACTTGTTCGTGGTGTACCCTGCCTCGGCCAATGGCAGCTGGAATATGCTTCACCACTCCCACCACCCTTGAGACATATATATTATATATATATATATATTCCAGATTTTGTTTTACAGAACGAAAACAGAAACTGAACTAGTTTTACCATCACTGTAATAAACAGTCACTAAATACAGGCAGCAACCAGCTTCCTTCATACAGCTGAGCACAAATCAACTACGTTAATTAATAGCATGTTTGTGTTTTCTAATGGGGTGTAGCCAGTCGCAATGATGAAAATATAACTTGTCTTTTACATTAAGCATCAACACATGGCTGCTATTTTAATTATATCTTCTGTGTAATTTTGCATCTAGCTAATTCTGAGTGTAAATTTGTTTTCAGATTTCAGACCAGACCACTGAAAATCCATCCATCCATTATCCTAACTGCTTATCCTCACAAGGGTCGCAGGGGTGCTGGAGCCTTTTCCAGCTGCCACTGGGCGAGAGGCAGGGTACACAATGGACAGGTCACCAGTCTAGCACAGGGCTGATATACAGAGAGAGAGACAACCACTCACAATCATAGTCACCCACTGAATATCCCTTCAAAAAATTATGTAATAGACCAATATGGGAAATAGAGCTGAACTCTGACGTTAATCTGTAGTTAATGTGTCATCTCTGTGTATTTTTCCAGATATTTATGTGGAAATCAACAAGCATCTGTCTCATTTCATTTCTTTCCCAGGCAGCCTGCACTTTTTTTTTTTGCAGGCTCACTCATTCTCTGTTTGTCTGCCTCTTTTTCCCTAGCTTCAACTCTCTAAATTAAAGAGGCTTTTAGCTCTCCAAAGAGAGAGCTGTCGGCCCAGCTGTCCACTTTAGCATTAAACAAATTGTCAGCGTACTCACACTCATGCGCACACATACAGACACGCGTGCATGCTCACACAGACATCTCTCTCTGCTTTTCTCTCTATCTGGCCCCGTTATTTGAGAAGGTCAAGTATGTGTTGCAGCAGCCTCACATATGCCGGGGGATCCGTAAATTACAGACATCCAGGAGGGAGCTGAGCCGCCCAATCAGACAATTAACTCAGCTCTGTAAAGGCCAGCGCAATTTCATCTTACACACATATTCACACCCACACCCACACACTCACTTACATGCACGTTTTTAAGCATCTTGCATTGATTAGTTTCGTTCCCAAGCCAGAAAACGTAATAGTAATTCTTAATTTCAACCTGAACTCATGCGTTTCTGTACGACAGCAGCTTCACCTGCCACATGAAAGACTGAGTTTGAGGTCGTCACATGCTAAAAGTCTGTGTCAATAGCAAAGTCAATGACTAAATTACTATGTCCAGATTCCCTGAAGGCTACAGCTCACAAATGTGGATAATGGAGCATTCAGGTGCTCCTCAACTTGTAAAGTCAAATATTTAAAAGTTTATGACCGAAGAATAAAGCTTTAAAAGCCAACTAATTGTAAACTCCTGTGATAAAACTGAGCAAGTAGCTTCAGAAAAAAGCAGCTGTGATATTTCCCGTAAGCACATGATAGCCAACTGGCTCCATATACATCCCCATTTAAACTTAAAGTTTTTTAGTTTACAGTATAGAAATTGTTTGAACCCTACAGCACCTTTACATGTTTCAAGCTCATGTGCCAGCGCTTCATTTGCTCCAACATGCCAACATGCTTGCATGTAGTGGCAAGGTCAAAGATTATTGTTTGAATAAGAAGATGTGGAGATTCTGTCATCCAGTTCATGAATGTTACAAAAATGGTATTGATAGCAACCTGAGTTGCTTGAGGTTCTTGAAGATATTTCACCTCTTATCTGAAAGGCTTATTCGCTTCTAACTGACTAGTCCCAGATACTTAACCTATGTGGAGTCTTAGGTCATTAACATCTTGAGTGTCGCTGAGTTGTAGGTCATATTTGTCGAAGTGTGGGCAGCTAGCCTGCCTTGGATGGGATACCAAGACTGCAGTGTAAGTGGGTGACAAGTGGTATCATAGACCACTTACTGTATCTCGTCTAAGCACCATATAATATCAGTTTGTCAGTATGATGTTGAGGCCCTGTTCCCTATGGGTAAGCAATCTTATATTGTGATCCATCTTCACAGATTGTAATTCAGCATGACTCCTATAGGCCAGTAGATTAACAGTATTATTATCAATTTGTGTGCTAATGTTTTTACATCTAGTGCTCATAATAATGTGTCAGGAGCATTAGTTACAGAAGGTAAATTGACAGTGGAAAGGTGGAAGACAAAACACAGGAAAAGAGAGACACCTGCTTGTTTCTTGTTTCAAACCAACAGACAGTGGTGGAACATTAGTCAGTGTTTAATTAGAACCACAATCTTTTTCATAACCTAACTGAGTTATTTTATATGTAAACCTTAATGTTTTATGCACAAAACAGCTTTTGTAGTTGTAGTTTGTAGTTTTTGTGCCCAAAACAACGTGGCAGCTCCACATTTGGTATTTTAATAAAACAAAATGAAGAGAAAAAAAACAAATCATTTTGCATGAGCTGAGCCGAGCCATAAGCCATAAGCCTTATTCTTGTTTTCTGTAACTCTACAGTTTTAAATGTAGATTATAATGTAATGTTATATCATTTCTTATAGAATTATCGCTACCTCGTTGTTACAGGTTGTTAATCTACAGGAGACCAAATTATATTAAAAAAACTGAATTAATAATGCCAAGTCTTCTTTCTCAGTAAGAGTGTGATTATAAAAATATTTGTCTTAATTCTTCCTTTGGTACTTAAGGTATCTTTCCCTTTCTAAGCTCCACAAAACTGCGATAAAAATTGTACATACACTTATTTATTTATTCTTTTTACATCTCTTGAGCTTTCCTCTGCAGTTACAAGGTAAAAAACATTAAAACTTGAAAGCCTGTATTGAGTGGGATCGCAAATGAGCTCCTTTTGTCTGTTTTGAAATACTGGGAGGATTGTGTGATTTTAATCATCACTGGAGAAGCTCAGACGCACCAAGCAGGTAATGGAGGAGCAGAGCAGAGGGAAATGAGACGATAGGGATAAAGACAGATGAGACAATGTTGCAGAGTGACATGGCAGGAAATTGGACAAATCTCCTATTTTTGGAGCATCTGATTACAGGGATCATATTCAATAAGACTGCAACTGTTCACTTGCATGAGCTGACATGGGGCAAATGAGACGCAGATGCCATGAGAAAGAAATTAGACTGAGTAAAGGACTGAATGAGGAAGAAAGACAATGGCTAAAATACAGTAATTACAAAATACTATTACTACCACCTAGTGATAGAGTCAATTAAAATTGTACCCTATTATGTTGCAGTGAAATTGCTGTCCACTAGTTCTGCTTTTTCTTTTGTCTTCAAATATTGTGTGTACAGTGTACCATCACTTAACCTTTGGCTAGTTCAATGAGAGATTAATATGTGGTCTAATCAGTTTTTGCTACTGCACTAAAATAGGAACTCTAAGGTGAAATGGATTTGGTATATAAGAATAAAATGGCTGGTACATTAAACAGACTATATGGAGCAGAATATAGCATTACATGGCTACAAATAACTTACAGCTTCTTCATGTGTTTTTGGTTTTTTGCCTAAAAAAAACAAAAACTAGGTTTTTGTGACAGTTTCTGTCTGGTACACCAGCTGCCACATTTCAAGAGATGCTTTTTTGAGTGGGCAGGGACAAAATGGCATCAATTTAGGATGTATTTAGAGTGTTTAGGCTGGAGGACTTGCTGCTAGGGCCATTCATAAAATTCAAGCAGTGCACATTTGGTTGGAACTTACACATCTGATCCATCCATCATCCTACCTGCTTTCCTGTTAACATCGCAGGGATGCTGGAGGCAATCTCAGCTGTCATTGGGCGAGAGGCAGGGTACATGCTGGACAGGTCACCAGTCTATCTCAGGGCTGACACACAGAGACAGACAACTACTCACATTCACACCTACGGGCAATTTAGAGTCACCAATTAACCTAACTGCATGTCTTTGGACTGTGGGAGTTCTCCCCTATGCAGACACAGGGAGTACTTGCAAACTCCACACAGAAAGGCACATCAACAACCTAAGCAGCAGATAAGGAGTGCAAAATCTGGATTTAAGGAAATTGAGCCCCATACCCATACCTGTCAAACCCATAGTTCTGGGCTGGCTGCAACTGAACAGAAAATACAGCTTTTGTTTTTGTTTAAGTGGATGTTTGCAACATCAGTGGTCCATGGACACACTTGACTTGAGTGTCCAGAACTTGATGAAAATGTGACTACTTAGTTATAATAGAAACTTGACAAATTTGAGGTTGAAATGAATAACCACCACTTTTACCTTCTAACTTCCTCTTTGTTTAGATTTCAAGGAAATGTAAGAAAAGTCAGTGTCCGGAAGATGACAGCTGACCTCTGTGTGCATGCGTGTGCAAAGCTGCTGTTGTACAGGCAAGCTGCTCGCCCACTGCTGTTAAAGGACAGCTAATATCATGAGTGAATGGTAAAAGCAGAGGCTGCTTCGTGAGCAGATGGAAAATCGATAGCCTATTAGAGTGTACAGGGCAAGAGGGACGTGAAGGGAGGAAGGGGAGGGTGAAACAGGTGATGGAGGGGATGAGTTAGGAGTAGGAGGAGGAGAAAAGGAAGAAGAAGAAAATAATATAAATTTGTTCAAGACCTTTCAAGTCTTTTTTCAAGAAATATTAACGCCAGACAAACTGATTATGGTGACAGCTATAGTATGAGATCTTTCATGGCATGCAAACAAACACACACAATAATAATTTTAAAAGTTATTACTGTTTTTATTCATTTGCATTTTCATCTAACATGTATTTCAGTAAGACACTGAATTTAGCTGAAAATGAGCACACATACAAGCTCTCCTTCATGCCTTATTCCTGTGTGCTGGTTATTTTCATGTTTTCTATTCATTACCTGATGCTTTGACAACAGGATTCATCTAAACTTTGTGCCTACAAAGCTATGCGAGTCGAACCAAATGAGCTAATATGAAGATGAAACACAGGCTGTGTGGGATATGGAGAGCGAAAGCTTGAGGGTAGCAGCGATAATGAGAGGAAGAGTCCAGCTTCTCTGTGTGTCCGCTAGCTTCGGTAGCCTCTAGCTGGCTATTAGTAGCTGCAGCACAACCACAAGGCTCTGTGACAGTCAATTAAACCTCTTTATCTGAGATGCCTGTGTCTCTTTTTCCTCTTCCAACTCCTCCTCCCCGCACTCTTTCCTCCTGGTGTCTTTATTCTCCCTTTTATTCGTACTGCTTTCCAGGTCCCTCTGCCTTGTGCTGCCTCCTTGTTGAACTCAAAATAAGCTACGTACACAATAAGATACCTTCCCACGGCTAAAGCTCACCAAGCAAAATGGTTTATAGGAATAGTCAAGACGGTTTGTATGCGTGTGATTTGCATTTGGTCCAACTGTTATCTAGAAAGTGTCTCTTCTCCTGAGGCATAGCAGTTTGTTAAGTTAAACTGAGGGTAAGTATCTTGCCTTTGGTGAATGATGGACTTGCTTACTCCACAGTACGATAGAAGAGACGTTTTTAAGACAATTCCTTTAAATGACCAGCACCAACAGAGCCAGCTGGTAGAGACCGAGTGAGAGCTAAACAATAAATGAATAATCATTATATTAATGGATAATGGATGTGTCGGGTGATTTTCTGTGTATAAAAAAAGATATTGAATACAACATGGCGTTTAAAACAGGTAAAAAATAAGAGACAGGTATATTTAAACCTGTGTATGACGAGAGTCACCAGTTAATTTCTTGTTTGAAAATTACACTAAATGTTGTAACTTTAGTTTGATCCAAATCTTTTCCCCAAGCCTAATCAAGCCATTATACTGTCTAACCCTAACTTTTTCTATGTCTTGTGTCTTTTGTTGTGCCATATTTTGTATTGTAATACTGGCAGCAAGGGTTTGACATACACATCATAACCACCCACTGTGCCTACTGAAAGGCACAGTAGGATCCTAGAACACTGAGGGAAATATTATATGAAGCTGAAGGAAGACAAAGGTGGTAGGAGGACAAGCACAAGTGTGTACGTTTCAGTAGAATTGAAGCTACACAGCCAGAGGCTATGTGATGTACGTGTATATGTTTTATAAGAATATCCTTGATCACATCATGAAAAATCAGCAACCCGCAGGTTTTTACCTGCAACAAATTTAGGTTTTTACATAACCCATAATCCACAGTGCCTATATACATCTTAACCACAACATTGTGTTACAATATTTATATTATAATTTATTGTTACTTGTATACAGTGACTTGCAACAGACTTTGCTTTGTGAATTCTTTCTCCTTATTACCACAATATTGCATTTTCAGTCAGACATTGTTGCATGATGTGACATTACCAAGCAGCATTTTGCAAATTCCTTTTTTTGTATGTTTCTTAAACACTCACTAACATTCAAATCCTTGCATGGAACATGCTTTAGTTGGGTTTCATGAGTGCTAAGTTAACAGGCATTGTTTGTAATAAACCTCTTTCTTTTAGTAATGGCCTGTAATTGTTTACCACATTTAACATTTAGTTTAGTACTATGCTTTGACTATGTTTGATCATATTGTTTGTAATGTAGTTGTAGTCCCTTTTTTACACTACAGGTACTTTGGTTGCTGTACATTGTCACAGAAATTGAAATGCAAATTATGGCAAATTTTGTTTCCACACACTCCCAAGGCACATTATTATATACTCCAGTTGGATTCGAGGATTTAAAAACAGCAAGGAGTAGTTGTTATTTTTATAAATAGATCTCACTGAATCTTATTAAATGGCTTATAATTAAAAGCAGAAATACAGAGCAAGCAAAGGTTCAATTAGCTAAAACTAAAATTACCAGACCACTTCTAAAATGCACAGTATAGTTATCCTGCCTAGTTATTTCTATTTATTTTATATCTATTTATGGTAATTCTGTCTTTGACGCTAGTCCTCGTTTGCTGCTTTTGAATTGTCATCCTTCTTTGAATGTTTTGTATCCATTTGTTCTTGTTTTATGTCTCTTTGTGATCATTTTGTGCCTCTATGGTTGTTTTGCATCACTGGTAAATCTCAGGGCCAGGATACACCAAGCTGCTAGATGGTCATGGGCTGTCAAGATGTCGCTGAGCGTATCTGGACCTTTGGTACTGTCAGACCTGTGTTGGCTGATCATTAGCATGTTGAATCAGCAGCAGACTCATTGGTGACAAAGCGACCACTCTAGTTGGCTGTTCAGCTTAGCAAATCACTGCGCAAGAGGAGAAATTGACCAGTGGCTTTTACAACTCTTTATCAGACATAGGCTTGATATTTATCAGTAGCTGTAAACCGTCCGCAGTGAGAGTGGTGTGAAAATGGTCTTCTTCTTCTTCTTCTTTCTACTTCTCAATGATGACTACTGACTACTTCCACCTGGTGGTGTAAAGAGTTGTTTTTTGGCCCAGATAATGATGTGAGGTGATGCTACAGTCAGTGTAACTCGTCTCTCTTCTGTGATGCTGACTTGGTGCGTCATGGCCCTTATGAGGATACTCTACATGTCTTTGTAGATGTTTTGTGAATATATGTAGTTGTTTATTTTGGTTGGTTTTGGTTGTTTTGCGTGGAATGTATCCTTTATCAAAAACCAAACGGTACAGATCACATAAGGCGTGTTTTAACAATCACCAGCTAGGATCAGATCACTTGTAGATGAAGTAAGTAACACTGATAATCTTGTTACAGTGGTTTCCGTTATGTGATGGGACGTACAGCATTAGGAAGTCAAGATCAAAGTTGAAGTTGATGTGTTGAAATGGGCACATCTGGATCTGGACAAGAATCAAATTGCGAGGGCTGGATGACTGGGTCAGCACATCTCATAAACACCGGATGTGTTACCAGTGTGCAGTGGTCAACCAAAAGGGTCCAAAGGAGGACCAGTCAGAGCGCTTATGCTGGTTTATGTTGTGGCTGATCCTTGTGTACGGGTGAATATCTAATGTAAAATCCATTTTTATCTACACTTTTTCTTTTCTCTCTCACTCTAAAGCCATATCTGCCTCTTCATCCCTCTGTCCCCCTTTTCCTGTCTGTGTAGATTATACATGTTGTGATGATGGAAGCCTCTATCAGGTCTGATTTTCTCAGCCAGCATCATTATTAGATGAGCACAGACTCATTTTAGCTAGGAGCCTTCTCTTGTCTGTTCGCACTAATACAACATTCATGTGTGTGTGTGTGTGTGTATGTGTGCACACATACTTGTTTAACAGTGCAAGTGTTTTAGCATCTGTGGGTATGTGTGCGTGTGTGTTAGTCTG
>OMLM01012323.1:30342-55859 GCA_900302695.1 Helostoma temminkii
TTGTGATGATGGAAGCCTCTATCAGGTCTGATTTTCTCAGCCAGCATCATTATTAGATGAGCACAGACTCATTTTAGCTAGGAGCCTTCTCTTGTCTGTTCGCACTAATACAACATTCATGTGTGTGTGTGTGTGTGTGTGTGTGTCTGGCTGTCTTCTAGCACACTCAGTGAGCTGATGGTTCCCGACACCTGCACTCGCATCACCTGAGACTCAAGAGGGATGTGTGTTTTCATGTGTGTGTGTGTGCACTGAAATATTGAACACGGCTGCACACTTTCCTCTAGCATTAGAGCGCAGAGTTACTTTCAGATGTGCGGCATGTTTCTCACCTGTACCATATCACATTGTTGTTTGACTGAGACTGCTGCTTTGATTTACCATAATGATACAGTTTCAGACTAGACTGAAAAAATACTCATAATACTCCAAATAGAAACTATACTATTTATTCCCCACTTATTCACATTATAAAAGCAAATCACACTATGTAATCAAATGTCATTGTAAATTTGTTATTGTAAACACACAATTTATTGCTATTTGCTATTCTATTGTTCTTATTATCTTATGTATTGTGACTATTAGATGCGTAACCATTAGGGTAAGGCATGACAACTGATTTGTGGGCTTAGGATAAAGATTGTGATTTAGGGTTCGAATAAAGCAACAACATCAACCCAGGTTAAATTTACTGGTAATATGAAATGGCGTTTGTTTCCATATCTTGTGTTTTGACTCCCATTATGTCACCCCAATCTCTCACATTTATAGACTATGTTGCTCTTAAGTTAAGTCACAAATGCCAATTTTTACGTCCATCATAGTTATGATAGCCATTAGATGTCACCAAATTACCAATCCACTCAATAGCACCCACTACTGGTAACTGGTACTACATTTTTCCACTGCAAACATAGTGTAGCTGGTTGAACAATAGAGGATGTTAAAATTCTTTCTTTTCAGTATCTGGTTGTGTGTCACAGCAAGAAGACAGATTATATTTTAGAATAGACTAAAGGCAACAACACAAAAGACAAATGTGGTTGCAGTTGTATTTCTTATCAATCAATAGCCTGCATTGTTTTCATGTCACCTTTCGTATCACTGAGGTCACATGGAGCCTCAACAGAGATGCATTCTGTCCTTGCCGACAATTTGGATATTATGGCAGAGGAGAAAACCAGATGTTGCAGATCTTGAATTGTGGTGATCAACATATTTGCGACTTGTCATTTACGTTTATTGTGAACATGTAGTCATTATGTTAACAGAAAACATAATCTAGTGGTAATTACGCTGGGCAGGAAAACGTTATCGGGATTGCATTTTTGTTGTATTGGAATGTAATTTTTAGGATTAGGACAGGTTTGCATTTCAAAAGTCATGGAAAGATGGGCATAATAACAATAACATCAACATCAATAACAACAAAAACTGACCAGTGAATAGCATAACAGTCAAATCAGATGTAGTAAATTAACAAATAACAAAATTATAAGCTTTTTTGAAAAGGATGTTAGCTTAGGTTTGTCTCTTGTACATATAATTTCATGTACTTTTCATTTCTTTGTGTGTACAGTATCTGCCAGCTGTCGGTGTCAGTGACTTTGCAGAACTCATTCACTTCACCTATTTCAAAGTTAATTGAAAAAAGTAAAAAAAATATTGGGTATTGGCTATGGATTGGGGCATTTCCATTAGTTGGATGAACACAGCCTTTAACAGTTGGATTTCAGCACCATGAGGAACTGTACAGAAGTCTGCGAGTCCACCTGTGCACAGGAGCACTAGCTTACTGTCCATCAGCTGCTCTATAAAGAACAACCAAATGTTTCATGACACTTCAACAGAGTTTCCTAATGGAAACACTGCATGATCCTTGAACTTTCTCTGTCTCCATCTGACTTTCTTTCCATTTGAAAACAAAAGTAGACTTTATAAAGGGACAACATAACACCTCCCCGCTCTCCTCCCCGCACATCCACCCACACACATCACACTCTCTCACACCATTTCCTGGAGTGAGCAAGGGAGCAGGCAGGAATGTCACAGCTATTACAAATCCTGTTGTCTCTGTCTGTGGGACAACAGCAGCCACCCAATTAACCTTTTGTCTGAAGTCACACGCCCACACGCGCACAGCCACACACCACATATCAAGAACATCTCATTTGAAAAGGAAGCTGTGGTCTCCCATTCCATTTGGTATTATTTTCTACAAGAGTCTGTGTCGCAGGATTCTAGACGACTACACTTCCCTTTCCATTTCTGTGCTCTCTTCTCACCTTCTATTTGACAGAAACACTAAGGGGAGTTTTTAGACAGCTCCATCAGTAGATTCTTTTT
Source organism: Helostoma temminkii (assembly GCA_900302695.1). Lineage (NCBI taxonomy): Eukaryota > Metazoa > Chordata > Actinopteri > Anabantiformes > Helostomatidae > Helostoma > Helostoma temminkii. The sequence continues at coordinate 32,692 of OMLM01012323.1, forward strand.
CTGTGTGCACAAAACAACACAAAAAGATGTGTGATGCATCAACTGAACAGAGTACATCCTCTTCAGTTTGATCAGCTGACGATTTTCAGACAATTTAGGTTCATCTTGTTGTCCAGTAAGAAAGTAAAAACCTCATGTAGCTTTTGTGCATCCATATGATTGAACACTCTGGTTTTCTTGTGCTTGTGCGTCACAGGAGCACTGCAATAACCTAAATATTGATAGCTTAGTGGACTAGAAGTTCCAGATCCTTTAAGGATTGGTTGAAGTCCAATTTGATTTAAATGTAATCAATGGGGCTTCTCACTATATACCAGTATATCTGTAGTCACCTCCTAAAATCTGGGTAAAATAGTTTTTATTACTCAGTACATGGTGTGATTAGTTTCACTAATTAGAATTAATACTTGTATGAAGCATATGTTTTGTTGTCATAGTTACCTGTGTTAATACTGTGCAAAAATGTGGTTTATATTAAATAGATTTGAATGGATGTCTACTCAAAAACAAGTTCTTTCCATGGCCATGGTTTAAAGTAACACTCAGCTTTATAAATTAGGAAGTGACTTTTCATTTCATACCACTGCTTTATTTATTGATACTGTTTTGAGCACTCATGCTCTACATTATTTGTCTCCAGCTAGGAGTTATTTGGGTATTCAGTAGAAGATTTAAGTGGCTTACCTGTTTCAAAATGTTGTGAACGCTGCACTTAAAGCTACTTTTTGTCAAAGTATTTTAAAGCAGAGTAAATCTTGAATGCTGTGGGGGTTAATGCTAACAGATTAACCCTGCAGGAGGAGAGCCATCACTGATTTTACCAATTGTGTTATTTTGCTCAGCTCAGCCCAAGTTTATTCAAGTTTATTCAGCTGTTTTTCACATATGGAGTTGCGTTGAACTGTGTTATTTTATGACTACTGTACATTTTCAAAATAAGGGTGAGGATAATGTGAGACATGTAAATTCATTCATTCATTCATCTTCTGAACTGCTTAGTCCACTTAGTCTCCTTCTGAACCGCTTAGTCCCCGCAGGGGTCTCGTGTGCTGGCTAACGGGCAAGAGGCAGTCCATCGCAGGGCCACATATATACAAATAACCATTCACACTCTCACTCACACCTACAGGCAATTTAGAGTCCCCAGTTAATCTGACTGCATGTCTTTGGACTGTGGGAGGAAGCTGGAGTGCCCGGAGAGAACCCACGCAAACTCCACACAGAAAGACCCTGACCGACCCAAGGAATCGAACCCAGAACCTAACCACTGCACCACCGTGCCATCCCGACATGTAAATTGGTTTCAAAATCTTGTATCACCAGTAAATTACACTATAATGACAAAATGACACAGATTATATGTCATACCCATAGTTACACGCAAATACTGTGCAAAATGACCCTTTCTACAATACACAAACTTAGTAATGTGTCATTTCACCATGAGTAGGATATTCCCTGATTTAGTATGGTGATAACAGCGGTAGAGAGCACTTTCTAAAATCCCCTGTACAGTTCACATCAGGTGACTGTGAAGTCCAGAGTAAATGATTCACTCATACACATACTCATCAAAATTTTCAATTGAGCTCTTTTGCTCAGTGGAAGAACCTCTTCACATATTCAAGTATTTCCCTTACAACTGTCACTCATCTGTACCAAACAGAATTACATAGAAGAGGATTATCTGACCCAATTTTATTAATATTTTCTCTTTCTCTGTCATGAAGCAAAGCTCTTTGGGCTTTTACAATATTTGTAAACCTCATATGCAATGCAGTTCACTTCAGTTTATTCATACATAGCCAAATCACAACAAAAGTCATCTCAGGGCACTTTGAAATGTGAGATTAAAGACCTTACAGAGTATAACAATATAACTATATTGAATTATGTACAAAACTCACTGGAGCAAGCACTAGGTGAGCGTGGAGAGGAAACACTCATTTTATAGGAAGAAACCTCCAGCAGAACCAGGCTCAGGCTCTGGGGTAATCTGCCACGACTGGTTGGAGTGAATGCAGTTACCTTAGGATACAGGGATTAGTTGTTCTGCCCCAAAAAATGTACTGTATTAATACTACTTTATGTTGCAAATAGCAACACTTGATACTTCTTATGTTGATGTAAAAGTCAAATGTCAAAGTACATCAAAATTTAAACACTTTTTTTTCTGAGATAAACTTGTCAGTGGCGTTAAATTTCATTTGAGTTTGAATGACTTGAAAAGCAATATAAAGCAACCTTTAGTCTGTTTCATGATTGATTAACAGCCCAGATATCAACACAGTCGACTCTTTATAGCAAACATTTTGACTTATTAGTCAAGCATTTTGACTAATTAGTGAAACCAGTGGATCTTATTCATGCTTATTTCAGAGGACCGATATTGGTTTAATTAAGAGTTTGTCACCAGGTAGAGCTCTCTCAGACTTCGCCCATTTTTTACCTTTTCTTCCTGCAGCAAAAAATGACAAAAATATTAAAAATGCATCACCAGATGTGTGTTATTTTACTTGGCTTATTAACACCATTTTCTAGAAGTATTAAGTTAGAAGTCCATTCTTTTGACACAAGCTGAAAGCGGGGCTATACAGGGCTTGATCTGGCTATTACATTATCTTAAATTGGTTAAGCTTTTTGGACGTGTCGGGGTGTCCATTGACTCAGGCCCAGTGTCTATAGGTAGCCAAAAAATGTTTGATTGCACAAGCTCACAAGAACTGAGTGACACAGTAAATCTACAATATGCCACTTAGACTAACAAATCAAGGAGAAATCATTGGGATTCTCTGATCGGTTAGAATGTCAAGCCTCGCTCAAGAATCTTTAGAAACACATATCCAGACTGTTCTGTGCCTCTGACTTCACTGAGGTGCTGGCACCATCCCTGCCCAATAAGGCACACATTTGGAACAAATCTCTACCAAAAATTTATTTGGCAAAATTACATGCTGTAGCTCTAAGTAAGAATATAATAGCTTTCATTTTCATGTGTGTCATTTTCATATGAAGAAAAAGAAGAAAAGAACAGATCTGGCTTGGTGTCATCATATCTGTTTAGTTGTCCTAGTAAGCTGAGACATAACCAGCATGGGGAGTACCAGAAACCCTTAGTTGTAAATGTCTGGGTAGTGTTAGGTGTGAAAGTAATATCACAATAGTTTGAGAGATCCGTGCCTACAGCATCACTGGAGCTTATACTGCATATCATTTGAGGTCCGTGGCACCAGATTTGTCAAATCCCTGCAATTAGCAACCTTAAAGTCGGCACAGATGAAACATACAAAGCCCAACACACACACACACTGTACGTAAGCTGAGTGTGCAGGAAATGATAGGAAATCAATTTGGAACATTTTCCAATGCGTTAACAACAGAAGTCTCCAAATACCCCGGGTAGACATCAACACATAAACAAAGACACTGGCTATATACTTTTATTTCCTCTCTGCCAGCGATGTAAACACACCCAGCTGTAGTGTACTGTCTGCTCCACCAGTGGGACTTTGCTGTTCAGCCTCCATGTGCATGTACACTAGGCCCAGCAACACTCCATTCATTTTTCATTACAGCCATCATTTATCGTCGCGGCTGTGGTATTCCCTCGACTGCGACTCCTGCAGTTGCTCCCCCATTGTGGAAGCAAGTACACTGTCAGCCAGCGTCACATCTCTCTAACCCTCCCTCTCTCTTGCTCTAAAAAGGGATTATGTCCATCAACAGGATTGCTTTTGCATCAGATCAGCGGGACGACTAACAGTTTGTGTCATCTAGTGTGTATGTGTTTGTGGGAGGGGGGTAAATATGAGTATTTGTGTGTCTGCTTATAAATCATAGTTTCTGCTTTATAAACAGGCTAAGCCAGGGTAAATGTGTGCTCAGTCAGGGTGACTCCCCTCCTGACTGACTCAGCTGCCTGTCTATCACCCCCATAGGCCCGTGGCCAAGTCTTAAAAAAGATTACTATTAAACACACACACACGCACACACATATATGCAAACACAGTATTTTGGAAATATAGTAATCTGCTTTCATGGAAAAATAAGTTAAATTAATTACTTGCCATGTTTAGTAAAGATGTGAATAAATCCATCAGCATCGTTAATTAAATTATTTCATTTTCAACACAGTTTGACTTGTTCTAGTTGTTTCCTTAGATCAAATGTCTCTTCTGTAAAAACCTGCTGAGTGGATTATGAAATGGAAAGTGTGTTTTAGTATGTGCGTGTTGTCAGAGAGTCCAGGAACTGGAATGCAAGTTGTTGTCAGTTCCAGCTGTATTATGCTGGTTGTGTGTGTGTCACATCGGTGTCATGGTACAGGAAATAAAACAGGTGTTATGACGAGCTGGCAGCTGGTAAGGTTACCAAGGACACATTTGTGGTGCTCACAGAAGAGCACAAACACACACACACATACATACAAATGCAGTGGTGCATATGGTATGAAACTACTATCTGGTACTTTTGTTGTCACCTCTGTTGCTTTTTGGTACCATGAGACTGAAACCCACAGGTTAACAGTGATCATCATCACTATTGTAGCCGCCCTGAGAAATCTACTACATCCTACCTTATTGCAAAGTGTGTGTATGTGTGTGGCTCTGTAATGACTATAAAAAAAAGCATCCAGAGACTGTTCTAATTGCACTATCCAGCAGATCATTAAGTGAAGATTGCATTTTGCCACCTGAGATTCAAAGAAAGAAATTCAATTAGGTAAGAAAGAAAAGGCAAAAAAAAATCTGAAAGAAAATGAAAGAGTACTGATGACTGTGATTAATGCCTCATCTTAATAACTCCTTTTGTATTTTTATCTAGTTACTTTCATAACACGTGTGGAGAGTCACATGTTGCAGAAAGCAGGCTGGACAAAACGTGATCCATGTCAAGCAGATGTTTCAAAATAAAAGCCTGTCATGAACAGGAAGTTTCATGCACTTTGAGACAGTGGAAGGTCTTTAGTGTGAAACATCTGTGTTTCAAAATATTCTATCAATGAAAATATTACTTTGTAACGTGTCACATGACTATATATTGCAATATGCAGAAATATAATACAGATGCATGTACAGTATTAAATTAAATATGCTGTTCAAAGCGCAGCCATGAGACTGAGGTTATCACATGTCAGCTTCAGCAGATGGCTCGCCTGGAGTGAGAGAACTCGATGACGCTGCGGGAAAATAACCAGTTCTACACCAGTTCCACCATGGTACAACATGTCACAGTGTCAAATCCTGGCAGGATGTGGAAATAACACGATCTGATCAGAGCGTACAGTATGTGTGCGCAGAGGGAGGTGATCAGCTTTCATCAGCCAGTGTGTGTGAATGTGTGTTCCAAGGCCCGGTCCACTGTATCTATTGGATCTATGACAGAGGCCTTGGCCTATACATCACCCTGGCTGGCCCTTCATGCCCAACCTTGTGGTCATACATCTACTGTGTTATCCACTGTCTATATCTACTGTGTGTGTATGTGTGTGGGGGTATGCTTGTTTGGCTACTTCTGCACAGTTTACTCATGGTGCAGAGTCACTGAGACTGTTATGGTCCCCTTAGTAGCTATAAGCAACACTCAAACACAAACCCTGTACACACACACACACTGAGATGCTGCGGGTTGTTGAAGAGCCCCTTGTGCGCTGTTTGCAGAAAATGTGTTATTGAAACCATTGCTTTATGGTGGTTGTTGGTCTGACCAATGACCACACACACACACACACACACACACACACACACACACACACACACACACACACATGCACATAAAGAGTACTATCTGTCATTCATGGCCAATGAAAGACATGATGTGTGTCTAAGTGCTAGGCTAATGGCCCTCTGCAGTGCCGTCCCTGCTCGCAGGTGTGTGTATGCGTGCATGTGAGCATGTGTGTGTGCGTGCGTGTGGTGTGGACACCTTACAATGATATATTAGTGTGTTATTATGCTTCTGAAAATGTTAAAGGTGGCCATGAGAGCACTCTGAGTGATTTTCTGCATATTAGTTTTAATGCTGTGCCTCAGAATGTGAGCTGTAACCACATTCTACCCAGTGAAACTCATCTGGGGAAAAAACAAAAGACAAAAAAACACTGCCGCTCATTCATTAAGTATGCGTGCATTCTATCTTTGTCTTATTTGAAGGCCCAAACCACAGGTGACATTTTAATTTTTTTTTCTTTTCATATTTTTGAATGAGTTAATTACAAGAGAAGTTACATGAATGTAAGTCTTATGTCTTGGCTGAGTTGCAGCTGGTTAATGAAGAAACAAGTTGCATTAGCATTATCAGACAATGGCAATATTTATTATTCAAAAAGAGCTTGCTTGCATATATTTAGTCTACATGCTATACATGCAACCATGACTTCTAGCAAGTTTTTGCAAACATAACAATGTGAATATGTTCTAATGAAAAGCAAGCGTGTCCGGGCTGAATGGAATGTGTATAATGTGCAGAGCAGGCAATTTGTAGACCAGAGTTCAACTCTAGAGTTCAGTGTGCAGTTGGGTTTAAGCACTTGGGTTAAGGTTACAGAAAGACAAACAATGTGCATGAACTTACTTAAATGTTCCTCCAGGAACCCAGACCACATGTACAAACATGTGTTTAAGAACATTGTTGTCATTAGATGGAGAAGAAAAGCGCATATTGTACATTGGATATTTTGCCAATAAATAAACAAATAAATAAATGAATAACTAAACAAATTCATTGTCTGGTTACTGATATGTTTACTTTCAATATATTTGCAGCATAATAATAATTGTCAACCTATTCTCCTTGTGTTAATAGAAAATGCAATTCAGTCATGATTCAATTTAGCTGTATGGAAGCGTAATTTCTAGGAGACAGAGTTGCCTCATTGTTTCCAATATAAAAAATAGCTCTCCATTCATAATAGAAAATTGCAGTTGCGCTTTAGTTGCATAGGAATGTAATTTTGAGGAGGAGAAGAGCTTGCATGTTTGTTTTTTTTACTTTCTTTCTTTCTTTCTTTTTTGCACTTATGGCAGCTCTTAGCTCCTCTGGACATCCTGCTGTTTTGATATCAAATGCTCTTTGCCCATCATTTCAATCATTTCAGTGGCTTTTCAGCATTTCACTCTTGATAAGGTGATGTCTGGGTTGAAGCAAAGCCTTGTGGGAGTACTGCTTAGTGATGTTTGTGCAAAGACTTCAATAGGCGTCAAACTGCAAGGACCTGCTGTTGGGACATACATATGTGTGTGTGTGCAGAGGGGGTGGAGCTGTTTCTCTTTCTGCTCACATTCTTGGAGAGGTTTGACAGCCAGTCCCCAACGGCTCCGCTCTCCATCTTCTTCTTCCTCCTCCTCCTCCATGCCTTTCTTTCCATATCTCCCTCTCTCTGTCTTTATTCTTTCACCCCCTCTTCCCATCCTCCTATGTGAACCTTCATTTGTTCTCTTCTGCCCCTCTCCCTTTCTGTTTGTGCTTCAATCTCTCTTTCCCAGCATGCATAGGGAATCCGACAGCGAGTTCTCATCTTTGAGTTCGTTTTCATTGACAGTTCCGTGCAGAGCCTCACAGCTCCTTCTTTCTGAGACAAAACAACAAAACCTGCTCCCCATCTGTGTGTGTTTGTGTGTGAATGCTCCCTCCCAAGCATCATGGCTTACACTGATATATGGATTTGCCAATATAAGCCTTGACTCAAAAATTGGATATTAGCCACCGGGTTACCTCGTCAATAAGTTTTTATTATTTCATACCAAATCTGGACAGAGAAATCACTCCTGTTCACCATGAAGGGATTTTCCTTCTTTGCTGCTGAAAACCTGGCTCAGAAAGCAGCAGCCCACCTACAGTACTTGAAGTGGCTGTAAACTAGCTGTTTTCATGCCATGTGATTATTTTTAATGCTGTCATGAATATTTTGTGAAGTTGGATGGTGAAAGTGGTCAACTACAGATTGTAAGGGTTAAATCCAGCAATCAGTGTGGAAAGTATAAAATGCATAATATATTGTATGTAAAGGCAGAGTGCAAATTACATAGTAAGCACAGTAGCCCCTGGCACCATTGGCACTTAAAACCAGTGTGTAAGAAGTATGTGAAAGCTTAAGCTATCAGCGGGAACCTGTGAGTGTCAATTGTCACCAATGTAAGGTAATAAAAAATAATCGAAGGTAGCTCAATGAGAAGTAGCACGTCAGGCTGCGCAAACACGATCCTATCGACTTAAAGGTGGATTGAGAACACTTGTAAAAAGTGCCTTTACTCAGCCTGTGCTGCAAAGTTGCATCATGAGCTACAACAAGAAAATTCCTGCCATGAAATCAGTTTAATGTAACATGAGGCTGCAGTGCGCATAATTTTATCATTTCAACCAAATTTGTTATATTTTTCACCTTTTTGACTGAAACCTCTTCCTCTTGCTATCAGAATCATGTCTAGACAGTACATCCTGTCTGTGCAGCTGATACTAATACTGTATAACCAACTTTGTTCAAGGATTATTGGTGAAGTAACTTCTGCTCATGCAGCTCATATGAAAAGCTTCTTGAGACTTGCAATGTATTTTTCTTCTGACTCCTTGCATATCTGAAATTTGGGGTAAAAACTTATGTCTTCTAATGGGATTTCAGGCGAACGACTAGAGACTAATTTGGACTGATTTGGTCGTGATGACCAGTCAGACTTAGTTGAATCAAGCCTGTTCTAGTTTGAGGCTGTAGGTGCAGAGAAAATGTTCAAGATTCGGTGCCAGGTGTTCACATGAAGATTGTTTTTAAACATGTGTCTACTGATGGCAAAGAACTTTCTTTTTAGTCAGTGCAAGTTGCATCCATAATGTAAACAGTGCAAGCACCTTGATGCTGTCCATATTTATGGTGTTCTGATAATTTCCACTGCATTTGCAGGTGTGTAACAGCTAAAATGCCACACTGTACTCAGTCATCAGATGTGTGTTACCTTCCAAATTTCCAAAGAAAAGAAATGTGTGACAGCTGATGGAGATAGTCTCTAGATGTGAGCTGTCCAAGTTTTGAAAGTCTTCACTAGTCTTCACGTGTGTCCCCAACTTTCGAGTCCCTCAGTACAAACAGAACATGCTAAAGAATTCTTTATATTCTTTTGTACTATGTTGCATCATGCTTGCATGCGTTTATGGTTCTTTCTACATCCATCTACTAGATTATTAGACATATTATATATAACTAACTATAACTAACTCAGTGTTAAATGTTCAGCTTTCTTTGGATAACTTGACACCTTTCTTGTAGACCAACAGAATCCACTACATTTGAAAAGCACTGTATCTCATTCATCCATCCGTTATTCTAACTGCTTGTTCTCACAAAGGTCCAATGAATACTGGAGCCTATCCTAGCTGTCATTGGGCAAGAGGCAGAGTACACCCTGGACAGGTTGCCATTTTATCACAGGGCTGACACAGAGACAGACAAGCATTCACACCAGTTAACCTAACTGCATGTCTTGGGAGGAGACAGTGGGAGGAAGCCGGAACACTCAGAGAACCCACACAGACAACGTGCAAACTCACACAGTCGACCCGTGGAATCAAACTCCTGGTCCTTCTTGTTGTGAGGTGACAATGATAACCACTACACCACCTTGCTGCTGATCCTGCATAAATATTTCCATCCACAGCAGGGACTGAATTTAGAATGTGTGGACCAGATGTAACTTTCCAACAAGCCTGTTTGTGTGCTGGGTTTTGTTGCACATCTGTTTGCAGCCATATGACAGATGAATAAAAGATGCCTCCGCTGACGGGTGACGATGAGATGGGCCATGCTTAATTAATCTGTGAATATGGTGCTGGATTTGCTCCGTTGCTTTGTAGTGGCAGACAAAATGTTAGATGCATGATGAGTTTATCAGTGTTTGAAACAAAGGCTTTTGTCTTCTTCAAAAGAATGACTGGAGTTGTAGTATATGTAGTGAGAAGTTCCAGTGTATTATCCTGGACTCAGAGGAATCAGTGAGTTGACATCTCGTGTTTTAGAATATGCCTTCATTTCTTTTACTTGCCAAACAAAAGGAGTTAACACATAATTGCTGCTTTCTTTAGCTTCTCAGTTCTGTATGACGGACCTTTGACGAGTAACAGGTACATCAAAAAGATCTATGCCAACTGTTTTTGTGTGTCTGGCAACAGAAAACTGTCCAGTTGGAACAAATAGACATAAAGACATGCTCATCAAACCTACAGAGTTATTTGTTTGTGTGAAAATACCATAAGAATCTACAGCCACATTGTTCTGTGAGACAGCAGCTAAATGCTACAGTCACCGTGCAGTGTGTAGGAGGATCATCAGTTTTTGCAGGTAACTGGTCATAACTAGATGAAACTTTTAACAGTTCATTGGATAGGATGGGCAATGTCTGAACTTAAAAGGTCAATTTGCTAGTACAGAAAAGCAGCATGATGCACAACACATCAAGAGCTATGGACTGCTAACGATCCACACTAGCTTTCAAACAATACTGGCTGCTTCCTTTTTATCCTACCATGCTCATGTAATGCTCTGAGTTGTACACTGGTTTGCTGAGGTGACAAAAAAGAGCAAGGACAACTGCACTGCTAATGTCAGTTACTAATTAGTCATCTGTAGTCTTAACAATACCACTTGCAAGCCAAGATGGTTGACTTCAGTTCATAGTTAATAATGTTATGTCTATATACCATTTTCTTTTACACTAATGGCATAAAAATTCTATTTATGTAATTTATCTGCATTTTAATGCTACTAGGAGTATATGAACAATACATTTATAATTATTGTATTTGTGTTAAATTTAATAAAACTGAATTTTCCTCTGAGGCTAAAATATATGTATGTTTTATTTGTAAATGATGTAAAAGTTCAGAAGTGCGCTGCCAGAATTCCACAGGCCATTTCCTATGTGAGATATGGTTATTCAGCCAAGACACTGGTGATGCATGTCGTTGTGGACTGGTGGTGGTAAAAAGGCACATTTATGGTTAAAGAATGCCAGATTGAAATCCTTCAAAAAGCTATATGCTAACATTGCAAGGAGCCTGCTGTTGATTGCAAATTGCATAATAATTTAAAATTATTTTTACAGCATAAGCTGTCAATGATTTCAGTTGACATTAATGTTACAATATGTAACAATTTTAGTCAAAATATGGTTACTGTGTAGAGGTGTTGTCAGTGAGTTCTGTGAGTCTTGGCAGACTGGAATTGACGGATATCAAGTCTTGAGTTGACTTTAGTTTGATTTAATAAGGTCTATTAAAGCAAAGATTTTTACTATAAATTGTTTGATAATTCACAGGTTTTTGTTTTTATAAATAGGCCTACGTGTAAAAACAGGTGGGAGTTATAAATGTTCACTGTGCACACGTTTGATTAATACCAACTTTGTTGCAGGGACCTGCAGCTGTTGTGTATTTAAAACTTGTTGTACTCGTGCTTTGATAAATGAGGGCCCCGTTTGGCAGCTGCAGTGCATGGTGGGTAGTCTGTGGGAGTTTGAGCTTTAATTGAAAAATTATCTTCCCCTCGCGTTTGGGTGTGCCTTGGCGCTGTGTACCTGCACGGATGCTTGTGTGTTTGCTCACCTCCCTGTGGCTCTGTCTGTGTGTGTGAGTGCAGTAGGTGGAATAATGAAGTGGATTATGAGTCACCCAGCGGTGTGATGAGGAGGAACAGATCGATAACTAGATATGTGTGAGAACAGCAGAGTACGGCAGAGAGAGGCGAGAGGCTGAGCCGTGGAATGACATTTTGATTCTGGAGAGTGTGGTTGGCAGAGTAAAATGGGAGGACTGAGGAAAAGCAACATAAGCATGTTTCTTTTTATTTCTCTTCAATCATTTGATTACATCAAAATTTTATGTTGTAATAAACACACCAGAGTCACTGCCCTAGTTTAACATCCCTATGTCCTTGCCCTCCCTGCTCAAGTGGGTGTACTCATTGAAATAAAGCAACATGAAAATGCAACAAGGGCTTGGTGCAGGAGAGAGGAGAGAGAGAGTAAGAGGCATACAGACAGAAATATAACACAGCCATTGTAGCAGGACTCGCTTCTCCAATTCTCTCCTCTTGACGTCAAATCCGCTGTCTCTTCTCGAGACAAATGGTTTTTAATCAGAAGAAATCCTCCCACCAGAGGTACGCCGAGACAGTCTGGACCTGACGGGCTTCACAAATCAAAGCTAAACCCTTCTTCTGCTCTTTCTGCGGTTCCAGAATTAATTTCGGGGGTTTGTCAGCTCATATTTGAAGTTTTTTTTTCCTTCTTCTTCTTTTTTTTTGTTTGTTTGGTTTTACAGTTCGCTTGTAATTTCACAGGCTTCGGTTTGTTTGTGGAAGTTTCTGGCATTCTTGATGACTCGATTTTATTTTTGGTTTTCATCTGTTAGGGTTTGTTGGTGTCTGTGTGTGTGTACATGTGTTTGAGTCTATCTATGTCAGTCTTCTCAGTATGGAGGCGCCGGCTGAGATGCAAAGCTGAGGAAAAGAAAGCTGTGCCAAAGTCTCTGCTGGACACCGCAAATGAGAACAGATCGCCTGAAGAATGTGGCAGGGCTCAACTGCTTTCCTCCATCTCTCCCTCTGGATGTGTCTCGTGTCTGGAAGGGATTCTCTCTTTGCGTCTCCAATCCCATCTGCCTTCACTTCTATACATTACTTTCTCTATTCAAGTTCTGATTTAGAGTGGAAATCCCTGCTTTGCATGTGGTTTTTCATCTCTTACATTTCTACACATTGCTGTCTTATGTTGCTTTTAGTTCAGTTTCACCATCCCTGAGCAGACAGGGGCTAGCGGAGGGCGCGCACCTTTCACAAAACAACACTTTAACAAAAGTGGTATTTTTATCCCAAATGTTTGCTACTCTTCATTTATTGTGATGAAAATATCAGCACGACTGATGAATGGAGAATCGACACATTCTGCACCTGTCAGCAGAGTTGTCATATGATAAGTTCAAATTTTTAAATTAATTAATTTTTTTTTTGTAGAAAGCAATTAACGTATACTGTATGGATACCTGCATTGCCTTTGCACAAATATACTGCATGTATCACCATCAAATCACTTGTTTTCAACCTTTAGTTCAAGTGATGCGCCTTAATTTTATGTACTTTCAACACAGCTTGAATTCTTAAAGAAAAAAATATTCATAATTGCATCTAATTTATTATGGTAACAATGATGTATTTCAGGCAAAGACTCATTCATTTCTGCTTCAGCTAAAATTACTACATTCTGTTCAAATCGCCAGTCAATTATTTACTACCTTAATACTGTGATAAGGGGGAACCAGTCAGATTATTGGGCTGTGCCACCCCTGACCACTCTCTGGCTCCACCACTGAGATGGCTGTTAAAGAGCTGAAGATTCGTAAACTGATGTTTCGAGTCACCTGTTTATGCTCAAACTTAACTGCCTTCAAACAAGGCATGACACATCATCAAGTGCTGCAGAGCGACTTGTGTCTTGGCAAGACACTGTATAGCTTTGGAATATGTTCACATACAGAATAAAAGGATTAAGTAAAGGATTTTTGATCAAGTCTGAGTAGAGATCAACAACAGTTGACTTTGATAGTGTTGTACACAAACACTGGGTGGATCATCCTCCTTCTGGGCAAACATGTCCGTTAGCACGTCTGAGGTTTACTGTGACTGGTGCAAGACAAACAAGCTGTCATGTCCAACACAGTGTCCATACATCAGATGAAACATGATCACATACACAACAGTAATAAATGAATGACGTCGGGTCTACTTTTTCTACCATATAATACTTTATATATGTTAGCAACATATATCGTTAGCAGCTCAAAAAAGCTCAGTAAATGTTCCGTTCATAGACAAAAGTATAAGACAGCTAATCCTCTTCTATCCTGAGGAAACCTAAGGTTTCTGTCGTTTGCTTTCTTGGATCTTTTTGAACAGTTCTGACTTTAAGCTAAAACCAGGTATGATACAGCAGAATCTAAAGCAGTCAGCACTAACATGACTGACAGGTGGAGGGTATAGGACAAGAAAGAATTTCTGACTCTTGCTTGTCACATTGCATCATCACTAAAAACTTTGCAGCTGTAATTTTATTATCATTAAAATTGGGAGGAGTGCATTGTGTTGTGCACAATATACTGTGAGCAGGGAGTGATTTCAGACACAGCCTGGTCAGTTATATGGAAAAATATGGGTGTTCAAAGACAACATCAAAGCCAAAGGTACTGACAGATCTACCTATCTAGTCTACCAGCAGTCATAAAACTGCATTTTTACTTATCAATACGCATGCTCACTTGCTTCACATGACAAAATCCATCTGCAGACTTTCACAGGCTAGTTTTGCTGTTTGCTCTCTTTTTGATTCTCGCTTCAGATACACTGCTTTTAGACACTTGCTTTCCTTCACCATCTCAGTTTTTTTAGCAGCTTTCACCAAGGCTGGAACGACATTCTCGCTAGGGGAACGCTAGCAAAGTCAGTCAGAAGTAGTAAAGGCCAAAGAGTGGGGGAAAAAAAATACAGCCACAGAGAAGTGGCTCAGCAATGCTAACCTTTACTCAGACTCACACAAATTGACAAAAAGAGGAGAGAAAAGAGCAGAGTGTTCCATCTGGGCAAGTAACCTTTTCTCCAGACACCAATCAGGTGACTGGGGCCGATATGTGTGCATGCGTGTGAGTGTGTGTCAGCGCGTGTGCAGGTACTTACTGCCTAAGTGTGTTTAGAGGCGTGGTGTGTTGCGCAAGTGCAAACAGAGTGGATGATATGAATCACATTTACATGTGCAGATTTTAATGAAATGTGTCGGGGCTGAGCACATGTATATGTATGTGTGCAAAGCTGAGATGGTGCAAGAGGCAGGCTGACATTTTATAGCCAGCCTGTTTATGACCGGAGGCAACAGGCAGCCACACAGTGACATCACTTCCTGGGTGGCGGGGGAGGGAGGTGGTGAGAGAGAGACAAACTTTAAGAGAGAAAAGGTTTTCATGTAAAATCCTGATCTTTTGCCATGTTAGTATTGGGTGATATTGTATCATTTTTGTTGCCTTGTACCCGTTTTCAGTCACTGTGCATCACTTTTTGGTTGCTTTGTATCCATTTAGCTCCAGTTGCTTTTGTTTTTGTTGCTTTGCATCTGTTAGGTCACTTTGCATCTGTTTCTGGTCACTGTAAATCACTTTTGTCACTTATCTGTTTTTGAACCTTTACTATCATTTGTTTTTGTTACTTTGTGTCTTTATGTGGATGCTTTGCATCTGTTTGGTTACTATTTGCATCCCGTATTAGTTTGCTTTGTATTGACTTTTGGCCTTTTGTGTCCTTACCTGACTTCCTTGACTTTCAAACAAGAAACACACAGCAGGCACACAGATGTGTGACCCCTTCCATCAATAATTATGTCCTACCTATGTCTAACTTTTTTGCCTCTTTTTACCTTGTTATTGTAGCAGCCTGTGCACTGAGCCCATTGTCTCCAGCAGCGGGCAGCCTGTTTTTTTACAGCCAGACACCTCAGATTAACCCAGTACCTGCTAGCACTGAACAGAGCAGCCAACTACTAACAAAGCACATATATCTGCAGGTAATGCTAACAAGTTCTGCTGGGTGTGCCCCAAGTGAATGAAAAGTGAATTGATCAGGAGGAAATACATAAAAAAGTGAATTAAGGTACTCATGTAGGAGTATCATATTATGCATTCTGTTACTGGAATGTTATCACTGATGTGTTAGCATGAAAGCATCATTTAGGCTTGTCAAGGCTGATCTTACTGAGTCTGATGACCTGCAGCATAACAATAAAAAC
Source organism: Helostoma temminkii (assembly GCA_900302695.1). Lineage (NCBI taxonomy): Eukaryota > Metazoa > Chordata > Actinopteri > Anabantiformes > Helostomatidae > Helostoma > Helostoma temminkii. Next base: position 48,498 of record OMLM01012323.1, read on the forward strand.
ACTGGTCATGTGTTTTGTACCTGAAGGCTTATCTCCATAGTAACAGTATCAGTAACAGTAAGAGGCATAAGGTGGTTATTTTGACGTATTGAAAGCACAGCATAGCCAATGTGCTTTCTCACTTTCCATCTGTCATCTTGTGCTTTCAGTTTCCTCACTGGCTGATTCTCCGACTGAATTAATGAAAATTGAGAATTGTAGTGACACATCTGGCCTGATGGACACAGATTCCACAGAAGGTTTTTTTAGTCTCACTGGATATTATTTTTTCATTCCTTATTCTCCTCTGTCTCTTCGACCATGTTGCCTTGGAGTTTCTCATTTGGCTCACACACGATAATGTGGGTCACATGTTCTGTCTCCCCCCTCCCTCTGTGCTGTGGCAGAGGGGGCTGCTGATGCACAGCTCTGTGGCTCTCTGAAGCCGTCTGAGTGCCTTTGCTATAAAAGCACTAAGCGGCTTATGTGCTCTTATAAAAGACATGCAGATCTGAAAGCCACCTTGCCTCAAGATTTTAGCAACATGCTGTTAGAGTCTGACCTATATGGGTTTTTTTTTCTGAAGACCAGCTCTGATAGAGACGCATTAGGATGGAAGCTGATAATACTTTGAGCCAGGACATTGTGTGCTGATGTTCACATTTTAAACAGTATATGCACTGTTTAGTGTGGGATATTGGGCTTATCAGGGTTTGAACACATTCAGCCAGGAGGTACGTAACCAAGTAGCTGTTTAGTGTAGTTTATTCCTGTTTGATTTGATCGTATTTTCTACAAACACCTTGTCATACCTCACTGGATGCTACCTCTGTCTCTTTCTACCCTAACTTCATCAAACCCTTTTGATCTCAGCGTCAAAGCATTATTTTTTCATTCTCTCTGTCCATCTTTATTTTACTATCCATCAACATGACTGAATGTGGTAGAACTATCTTTGACTTCACTTTCTATGCAGACTTTTTTCTTCATCAAATGCCACTTTACATTGCTCTGTCTTGCTTCCTTTCTTTCTTCCCCCCACTCTCTCAGCACCTCCAACATTGCTTTTCTCACACCGTCATCCACCTTTCACAGTCCTCACTCTCTCTCTCTCTCTCTCTCTCTCTGGAGTGCCGTCCTTCCTTGTATGCTAATAATGTTCCTGTGCTAAGAAAGGCAGCTGCTTAGTCATTCACATCAGGACTCAACACATGCATAAACAAAACACACACGGTTTTCTTTTGCGTGTACAGTGTAAGCCCAGCATCCCCACCCATCCCAGTGCGGGCATTTGTCTCTTGTCTCTTTAGCTATAATTAAAAACGTACATGGCCAAACTGCTACATTGAACTTTTTAGTCTACATTGTAGAGGCAAATATCATATTTTCACTTCACTACCGTCTTTTCACATTCAGGTTCGGATTAGTAAAACAAAATACAGTGGAACTTTCAGAATTTATTGATCCCTGGTGTGAAATCCACCAGCTGTTCAGCAGTATGTAGAGAATTGTATTAGACCATAACATACGATCATCCAACCAGTGGTAAAATAATTGCCATCATTACCAGCAGCATGCATTAAAGTGATCAACACATTATAATATCGATAATTATCCTCCAGTAATACTGTATTCTGTGATATGAAAGGAGTCATGCTGCACTGAGTACTAATAGTTAAAATATTTTTTAAAACAAATTCTTTAGACTTTTTGTTTTCCTCTGAAAGTGGTCGTGTCCATGTAGGCTGGACACCTTAGGGAGTCACATACATAAATAAAGTATATTCATTCATTATATTTCTGTGAACTCTGGAGAACACTTGACAACACGGCAGCAGTCAGAGCTGGACCATTTTTAACATTTTTGTAATTACAAGCTATTATGTATTCACTCCACAAGGCTGAAATAGTTCGAGTAACAGTTTAATCACATCCACACCCATGCAGCCAGAGCTTTACCACTCCCTCACCACCCTCAACCCGGCACACAGAAGTAATCCATACCAGCTTGTCCTGCGGGCAGATCTGTTAGGGCAACGATGCAAATGAACATATGTTTGTGTGTATGTGCTGAACAAGAAATATGAAGGGTGGCTTGTTTTGTCGCTGAACACGACAGACTAATTTGATTTACAACAGAAGAAGGGGGGGGAAGGAGGTAGGAAACAAAGAGGAAGAGGAAGAGGAAAGGAGGTTAAATAGAACAGGTAGACAAAGGTAAAGCAAGGTGTAGAGTGATTGATGGATAAATGTGATAGATGTGTTCATGTGTAGGTGTTGCCACATATTGATGTTTGAAATATTAGCTGGTGTACGACAGAGAGGGTCTGACCAAAATTATTACTTAATAATTGGCATATGTGACTTGCAGCCTATTACATGCTACTGTATGCTAACTAGCAGTGGCTATGTAAGTGTGTGTTGTACTACTACTACTACTACTACTGTGTCTACTATACAGACTGGCTAACAGACAACTGGTTCAGCTTGAATTTGATCTGTTCTATCTTAATATACTGCGGATGATTCAATTATTCCTGATGTGTTCCTCATTATCACCCAGCACGCTGCCACCAGTTTATTTCTTTGCCCAGTGTCAGCTGCACAAATTATAATGACAGAGTTTGAATGATGAGGGTCTGATGTGTTTAATAAATACCCTCAGCACACACATCTTCTCTCCAGGTGTGTGTTGGGGCCTTATCTCTCACTCTCCTTTCTCTTTCTCTCTCTCTGGTTGTATTATTTAAATGGACATTTAACTTCCGCGGCGTCGGTTTACTTACTGGAGATAAGTCGTCTCTTTCAAATGCAAATTCAGACCCCAACACAGCGTGCGCACACGTATGCACATCGGCTGTCTGTGAAACTGAATTAGTTGATAGATTAAAAAGGTGAAATGACAAGCTCTTCTGATGTGTGTGCATGTAGAAGACCTGAAGACACACATTTGTAGGGAGGGCTGTGGGAACTGTCACTTATCTGCCTTAAGTCAAGTGAATGCTGACAATACGTATAATTGTGTCTGTTTCTTTTTTTTGGCTTTTGGTTTTTCAAAGCCTCAGAAAAGATTGCCTGATTCAATATTTTAATATACTGTTATGAAATGTCCATATTTAAAGGCCAACTTCACTTATTTTTAATTTGTTTGCTATGCTTCTAGTTTGGGGAGTACATTTTCAGTGACATTTGAAAGTTTGTGATGCCTTTAGAATTCAGCACTCTGAACCATAGAGTAGAAAGCATCCCCACTGCCACAGAAGCCAAGAAGAAGACATCTAACATCGGCTCTCAAGGCCTGCAGAGACCCCAAGTAGGCCTGGTAGCGTCCCAGTCCGGCAAGAGGACAGTGAAGTAATTTGAGCCTCGGGGCCAACAGAACCTGGTTTTTCCTTACATGGCTTATGTGTCTGAGAATCTCAAAAGAATTTTAGAAAAACACTACACACCTTTATCCACTGACTCCTACTCCTGAGCTGCAGGGCGTAGCCATCACAGTCTCAGTTCTAGAAGTGTTTCTCCTTTAGCTTCTCATCACCCACACTGAATGTGTGACCTTAATCCTTTATGACCATGTTTAAGTCATTGTGCATCTATAGTGTTTGAGAGAGAATTATGTCTTAAATGTGTAAATATAACACACTTATCTAGTCACTATTGGCTACTTAATATCAACTTACTACTTAGCTTAGCTGATAGTTAAAAAGTCTGGTGAAAGTCTTGGTCATCACATTTAGGAAAGAGCCAGAGGATTCATCTGAACAACTAACAATAAAAACAGTGTACACACATTATGAATTCAGTTGGAATAGTAACCTGTATGCAAAGCTCTATGTAAATATGTGTAGCGTACAGCAACACTGAATGTTTACTGCGCCTTTAAAGGCTTTTCAATAATGTGTTGCTGTAAAGTGTTTGTAAAAATGACTTCACAGTACTATACATTCTATTTTGTGGTCACATATTTCCTTTATTCATACAACACATCCTTTCTTTGTGACACTTGCATCCATTTTGCCGACCACTGCACAAACTTTAACTCTACCACGCAAACAGGGCGCACCTGAAAATGAGAGCTCGCTCTGCGTTTGTCCCCGAGGTGTCTAAATAAAGGTTGAATGAGTGAATATCCTGTAGCTCCATATTCATTATTTCCTGTGAGGAATGCTTTGTGCCTCATCAGCATATTCCCCAGCGAGTTGCCCTCGACGCGCCGTTGTCTTCGGGGGTAGTATGAGGGAGCAGATATAGATGGAGCGCTGCAGAGGCACTGTAAATATTTGGAGCCGGTGTTGCACCATTTGTTTAAAGCAGACATCCATTGTAAGGAAGGGAAGAGAAGGTGAAGTGAACTGGGGATGTTATTGTGAAAGCATCTTTTTTTTTCATTTAAATAACACCTACAATCCAGTCGGCGTGCTACTGGAAGTTTCTTAAAGCTGGTCAATATCTTATATTAATATTTTCTATGTCTTTACTGCAGCAGGTGTCATGGGAAAAACAAAAAGTAATTTGTGTGTAAATATCATTTAGAACTGTTTCGCACATTTAGATTATTTTACTCAGAACGCCATAAACTGACTGACTGTGTAGTCTCAGCTGTAGAGCTCTGAGCAGAACTTTATGAAGTCAGAAAATAAAGTCAACAGGGTTATCTGCTTCTGTATGGAGACAACAAATTTTAATAAAAAGCCGACATTATAAACAACGGAAGTGGAATATTGTGGGTGGACGAATTTTAGATGTGCTAAGATGTTTAATCAAATCCTTGTAGTTTAGATGTTTAATGTATTTTAGTTTAATGTACTAAAATACATTAAACATGATCAGTATGATAAATGTGGAGTCATTTACACTGATGAGCTGAAAAGTACCAGTAACTTTTTAAATTACTGCCACTAATTAAATGACAATTACACAGAAATCATTGTCCACAACCATAATGATATTGCAGCGCACCATGAGGACATTTCACCCAGTTACTGTAAAAAAAATATTAATTAACAAATAATTAACCACAATTTTTCTTCAATACAAATATGATTAAAAATATGACTTTATGACATCACTACTGTCAAAATGCAAGATGAAAATGTATGTCATGGTATTATTAAATTATTAGAGAAAATAATATTATTAGTATTATTAATAATTGTATTAAAGTTTAAATCTGGTTTGAAATCATACAGTTGCAATTTTATTAGTTGTGACCAAATTGATAAATAATTACATTTATTATTTTTATTTTATTTCACATACTGTAATTTCATTACAATTGTGGCCAAATTACCAGGTAATTCTTTCAAAACTTCAGACTTATTTCACACTAATTGGTTGTAATTTCATTTAAATAGTAGAACAATTACTGTGTAATTATCATGTAATTAATCAGTTTTAACAGTCCACGTGTTTAAAGAGAGAGAATATGGGACCTTTATTCATCAGCAGCCCGAAAACATGACTCTGTACTAAAGGTAATGTTTCTCTTTAGTTTGTTAAGCAACGATAAGTGCAAATTTAAAAATGTGCTTGTTTGAACAGTTGTACCATTATAGTATTTGCAGGTGAAAGAGTAGAAAATCCCATTTTACCAAGTGTTTCAGACACTATTTGTGTTAAAGTAAAATGAAGTTACACTGACTGTTGGTTTGAAACTAATTGTCTCTCATGTTAAAGTCTTTTGTTTTATCTCCCATCCAGTCACCACAGCTTCATTCCTATGTAGTCGTGTCATTGTTTGGACACAGTGGTTACATGTAAATGTTCGTCTATGTTGACTAAAATTGGAAAAATATATCCATAAATCATTCTCCCCTCGCTGGCAAACTGGCTCTGTCATTTTGTGTCTTCTTAATATCTTCTCTGCCTCTACTGCTCTTCCAGCTGCACATTATTCTTCTTCTCACTACAATGTCATTGTCGTTTATCTTTTTATTCCTCCACTCTAATGCCTTGTGCTGTACTGCCCGCACTTTACCTGCATCTGTGATGGTGTTTTCTCTCTTCTTTCTTGGGCTTTCTTATTCTTTCCTCTTTTTAACATTGAGAGTCAAAAGGACAGACGGTGGAAGAGAGGGAAAAGAGACAGGATTATGGTATACAGACCATGACTGTGAAAAATAGGTGTGTTCAAAGAAAGAAGTATAGAAAGAGAAATCCCATCTTTCTTCTCGTCTGGCGTTCTGTCTCTGGTTCGACAGAGATAGTAGGGATAAAAGCTGGATTCCTGGATCAGGATACACCTGAATATTGCCATCTAAGGGAGCTTAGAGGCCGAGCTGCCATAGCAGTGATCACAGACTGTGACTTTTAGCCAAACCTTAGACATACACGTGTGATCTATCCAACACAGGGGAGCAAAATGGAGTGTGTCTGGCCTCATGTGACCTGAATGGCTGATAAACCTCTACAATTTTGGCATAGAGCTTTTGGCATGCGGTGAATGCCCACCGCACTGCAGAAAACTGAAGCAACATGTTTGCTCATTGCTGCTGCTCTTTTTTTTATTATTTTTTATTTACTATTTTTTACAAGTTTATTATTTTATTTTAAGGGACTATTTTACAAAAATAATTCTTGAATTCATAAAGAAGAAAAAGGGGTTTACAATTGTACATCTCCACCAACCAACAAAGTTGTTGTTTCCATTCATGTCTGTCCAAATCAGTTCACTAATGAGTCTGAGTTAATGTTTGTGCCAGATCTAAGGAAACTTAATCCAGAATATGGGGTCACAGTAACCTTGATGTTTAAAATTTGATCACATAAATCAATCATCAGCTCATTGAGTCCAAGTGGAAATTTGTGGCAAATATGAAGGAATTCCTCTGAGGCGTTCCTGAGATATTGCATTCTTGCATTCCTGGGAAAACTGCTGTCACCCCTGCAGAGGCATTAAAAAAATAAGGAAAAAAACAATAGAATGTAAGTAGAAATAAAAGTCTTAAATCTATTGTTGCAGCTTTAATATTCACATTGAAATACTTCAGATAATTGGATTCTATTCAGAATAAACTCTGAGAATTTTGTTTTATTGTGATTTTAGTTTGAGTATATACAGTATGCTCTAGAAATAATTTCTCACAAAACGATTCATTTAATAACAAATCAATTTATTTACTTTAACTTGGTATCACTGATAAGCCGATAAACAGTCCAAATCCCAGTGCAGGATTAGTTACTGGGGCAAAGTCAAAAGGAGAGTAACAAAGTTCTTCTGTCAGAACCAGTTTTGCACAAATAAAGTTAAGTCACGTCAGAGGCTACAGTGTAGATTCAGCAGTTTACATTTACACACCTCAGTAACTTCTAGCTCACCCCAATAGTCCAATGGAATTAGTTTGCTAACACTTTCAATCAACTTCAGAGATGATGGTCTAGATT
>OMLM01012323.1:55932-86726 GCA_900302695.1 Helostoma temminkii
GTAAGTGCCTTAGCAGAACAATAAAATGGTTTGAATGTGTGTGTGTGTGTGTGTGTGTGTGTGTGTGTGTGTGTGTGTGTGTGTGTGTCAGTAAATCTGTTATATCTGCCTTCTATAATGCTGTAATATCAAGGCTAACCAAGAAATAGTAGTGGCCATGTAAGTGAGTACAAAAAAAATCAAAAACTACAGATTCAGCTTTGCAGGAGCAGATTCGACCTGCAGCTACATCTCCTCGGTCGCTTCATTTGCTTCCTCATGAGGACCTTGCAAGACCATAGAAATCAAGAAAACCAGATATATTTAAAATCAAAAACCCTGGTTTGTTCCTTTGTTGCACCTGTCAATGCACATTTGCAGCTTTTGTACTGGGTCTCAGTATTTGTGTAAGTGTATGAGGTGGGGAGTGAGGGAGGGAGGGAGAGCCTTGCCCTGCTGCCCCACCACCGTCGGTGTACTAATCATTCTTCCTGTCTCGCTCTTTGTGATTGCCAGCCCATCCCCGCACTGCAGCTAAATTGAATCAATTAAAATCTTTCTTGTAGATGGCTGCTGTTGCTTCCACCAGATTAGGCTTTGATCAAGAAACACACAAATAAATAAATAAGCCAGTGGAAAGGGAATAGAAAAAGAATGAACTCAATTAAACAGTCAGCCAAGGGACGTGCCTGTCTGCAGATCCGTCAGTGAAAGAGTGCAGATGCTAATGCACTGTATTTGTTTATTAGACAGTCTACACAAACTATATTCGGTAGTGCGGGCTTGCGAGTTACTGGAGGCACAGGAGTATGTATGAGACAGGGAGCGTGTATGTAAAGCAACATGACATAATGAGTTTTGCTTCTGTTTATTATCCTTAACCTCAAAACAGTTTCAGCTTGTATCATTCAGAAGACTCTGTATGACATATAACATAGATACATCTTGTTCAGTGATAGTCAAAGCTAATGCTAACATGCTAATAATGCTACACTGACAATGCTTATTGTAAAATGTAAAGTTTATCATGTCCACTATTTCAGTTCACTCCAGCCAGGCCTTAAGCCAGGCCTTTATGTAAACCTTACAGCTTTAACTTGAGAAGTAAAGTCCGGCATTACCTTCTTACAGCGTGGTCACTAGGGTTGGGCATCTCTGGTGTGATACAATTTGTATTTCGATACACTGTCAGCGATCTGATACATTAATGATACAGGCACTTCCTATATGATTCATTACAATCTAAACACTGTGCAGTTCAATTCAATATGATGTGATGGATGATGGTAAGGAATTATTATTTTTCTAATCCAATACAATTAAGACATTTTATTAACTTTTTCACAAGCTCTGTACCAGTTTTTCTGTCTGTTAACAGTTTACAGTGCATTACACATTCAATGCAACTTACTCACAGAATGAAATGAATATTCAGGATTTAAAAAACATTAAGTCCAGTATAAAAAACTATTTAAAATAAGTGAACCCTTCACAAAGAGGTCTTTCATACCTGCTTACAAACGAAAAGCTAGTGGAGCTGTTAGCAGCTGTGTTTATACTTCGCTCACCAATCATAGAGGAGATGAATCCAGTGAGTTGTAAGCTTAGTTGTAGTGTCTGTGTAGTTTACAGCAGCATGACACAATTAATTAGATCAGAGTCACGCTTCCCATCTCTCTTTTAAAGTTGGGATTTGTAGTCCACAGGTGAAGACACACTCAGCCGCTGCCATGGTTGCTGTAATCAGCCACAGTGCGCATTACCGTAAAGTACTGTAGGTCTAATAATCAAATATTATTACATTGATATATTTAATATAAACATTGATGCAGATATGTAATATCTAATGAATCTCAAAAAAAATATTTTTTTCTCAGTTAAACTTCCTATCATTCTGATGGAATGTGACATGTCAAGCTCGCGAAATCTAATCACTAAACAATCCAGTTTTTTTTGTTTGTTTGTTTTTCTTATGTTGTACGATGCTAATTGAAATTGTGTAATTGTGTAAGTATCTCCTCCATGTTAACCTATTTTCTTAACAATTCAAAGTCAAGTCAGTTCCGTTAAGTTCTTGTTCTGAAAGGTACTGTATTTAACAATACATTAGGTAGTATACCAATAACAATTAATTAGGAAGTTAATAAAAAAAATTTTCACTGATTAAATAAGTGCTGCACAAATAATCAAATCAAATCAGACTTTCTGACCTATATTTTCACATACTGGATAATTTTATACTAGTTGTTACCGTAGAAACATGGAATAAACATAAGATAATGAGTGATGATAATTGACTCTGTGATGACGTCATTCCTTCTGCAGCCTATAACAGGAGCGTGTACCTCCTCAGCATTACTGCTGGTGTGAGAATGAGAACAACATGTGTGAGGGTGGGTTATTGCAGGACAAATCATGGGTGGGCTTGTTTGGGGTGGCTAAAAGCTAAAAGCTAAAAGCATAGTAAAGCTCCATTACATGCTGCAGGTAATCGTTGGGCATGAAATTGTTCTAAAAGAGCAGAGCTCTCCTGTGGGTATACTTGAGGTGCCTTGTCTCATCAGTACTTTCATACCTCGCTAGCACTGGATCTTTACACAGCTGCATTGACTGGGAGTGCCACAGGTTTAATTGAAGAGGGGGGAAAACAACAGATGGGGCATAGCTGGATGTGATGCTGGAGTTAGACTGATGCTGGGATGCAGAGGTTTTGTTATATTTTCTTAAAACACTCTATAACATTTAATGATAAACGTCAGTTTTATCACATTCATACCCCAGTGATGTGACTGATAGGTGTTCTTTAAGTGATGTGTGGAGATGTCACTTATTATTATGCCTGTCTGTCTTTATCACAACATGATGATCTCCAGAAAACTATGTTTCAGTTTGTACAGTATGCTTTACAGTCTATGCAGGTGATAAAATACATCATGAAGCATTATGTGTTATCTGTCTTATATAAGCACGTGTGGGTGGATTGTACTTGTGCTGTGCGTGGCTTTTTAATTAATGTAAATGTGTGACAACTAGATGCAGACTTAGGAAGATTAATGCTGATAAACTGAAAAATCTATTTTTTTCCTTTTGTGTCTTGGCATGTTTTTTTTCTCAAATATAAGATTTATTTACATTAAAGTTGGAAATAAACCAGCACCTTCAATTTTTTATTTCAAAGTAAATCCTTGTAACAATAAATAGTTTGAGCAGTTTTTCTATCACGTTTAGAACCTTACAGTCAAAAAAAATATCAATCCCTGTTAAAAATTCTTATTTTCATATCCACAGTTTTTATATCCGTTGGTAATAAATAAAGTAATGCAATTACTACTGAGCCCTTCTGCTTAATATAGACTATAGACTATAATAAGAATAAAAATAAGGATGAGTCTCTGTTCTTTGTCCTCTTGTGCAGGGTTCCTGAGTACAGGTGACCAGGCTGCCAAAGGGAATTACGGTTTGCTGGACCAGATCCAGGCTCTGCGCTGGACCAGTGAGAACATTGGAGCCTTTGGTGGTGACCCATTACGTATCACAGTGTTTGGCTCAGGCGCCGGAGCTTCCTGTGTCAACCTACTCACACTGTCTCACTACTCTGAGGGGAACCGCTGGAGCAACTCCACCAAAGGTAAAATTACAGTGGTATACACAGGGGATCTTCATACATGGTACATCTTGTGTGTGGGGGGACTGCACTATTTGGGACAGAGGTCTGGAATCTGTTGGAGCCACTTTCCCAGTCTGGAGGTCACAGCCACATGTTTTCCAATAACCTTCCAGACCAGTGTTGCCTTCGCTGTTTTTTTTGTTTTGTTTTTTTTTGCTCAGCCCTTGGTATTTCTCAAGTTTCTTGTCTTCCTTCTCTCTGATGTTGCTATTGGATAGGACTGCTACTATAGGTGCCATGGCTCCCCTACGTGGAGTGTACTATCCATACATGGCCAAGGTGGCGGACACTAGGAAATGTACCAGTTGCAGAATAAAACTGGACACACAGCACTGAGGTGCTGAGTATAGAATCACAGGAGAAGGCACTAAGCACCAGTTCAGTAGGAGCAGGAGTCTACTACACCAGACATAATGCTACAGCAGGTGCAGGCAGTCCAAAGAGGACTCAGAGACAGTCCAACACACAGTGTCAATATGCAAGATGCAGGCAGGAACAGCATACACTGAACAGCACAACCAAGTTGTTGGCCTCATGTATACGAACAGCTGAACCAGTTCTGACACTACCAGCTTCAGATGAGAAACTCCTCAAAAGGCTGGGACTTCCAGATCCAGACAGACAGGAAGGTCGTGGCTATCTAAACCAGGTAGAGGTGACAGAAACGGCAGTTCCAAGTGTCAGCAACATTAAGAAGTATGAGAAACTTGAGAAGTACCAGGTTCTACCAGGTCTCATGAGCAACATAAAACCTCTCTGTTCAGAAAACAGCTATGCTAGGTATAATGGACATTGGACATATTCTATTACTTAAAAGTCACTGTTGCCTGTTTGAGTTTTTCCTGATAATTGGCTAATATAATTTTCGGGGAAATTCTTTGGTAACTTAATCAGTAATTGTGCTCTGAGACAAAGGTTTCAGCCTCACTTGAGTTTTGATTATATCCGATATGTTCCCTTCAGTTACAGGGTCAGCAGCTTATTCTGTGCATATGTCAAAATCACTAAACCTCCCCACAACCCGCTCTTATGACCCATATGAGCACTGTAGAACAAAACTATTGTGTATGAAGTCACTGTTTTTGTCTGTTTGCTTATTTGCATCAAGCCCGACCACCAGGCCTTGTATTATTAATTTAGTGCAATAGCACCAGAAGATGGTCCAAGAGAAATGTGTGGGTACCTGACCCTTAAGGTTTATCAGACGTTGTGAACTCATCAATATTACAACTTAAGCAAGACAGTCGCTTGTTACCTTAATACAAAAAACTTAAAGGTTACTTGGGACATGATGCATTTTTGGACATTTAAATACAAGCCAAAGAGGTTTTCTTGCCCAAATCCGACAACAGACAGGCCTCAGTCAAACTTGGAGTTTTATTTATTAAAAAAAAATATGCGTTAGGATACAGGGTGGTGAATGGAGCTTGTTGGAAAGCTTTTTAGCTTGTAGGGCTAGTACAAATTGTCGCCCATCTTTCATGGGACCCCTTTCTTGTTAGCTGTGTATGCTTTATAAGACAATATCTATGATGCTTTGGATATTCACACTGCTTGTTACAGGAACACATTCATTTTTGTTTTGAATTTGTTGCAAATAATCAATATGTATCATTTCATAAGTCTCACCATTTCATGAAGACATCTTGTTTTTAGAAAGAGTAATATTAAGCCTTAAATTTAACAGTTCTTAATCTCATCCCAAAGCCTCTATTTGTATTTGCGGCTGTATCACCATGTGTATTTGTGTGAAGATATTGATTGTTTCATTTGTGGTTTGTTGTGTGTGTTGTTAAAAAGGTTCTTGAATCATAACTCGTTAGCTTTACTCTTTTCCCTGCCGCTCTGCTCTTCTCATCTCCAGGTCTGTTTCAGAGGGCCATTGCCCAGAGTGGCACAGCTCTGTCCAGCTGGGCCGTCAGCTTCCAGCCAGCTAAGTATGCCAGAATGCTGGCCCGAAAGGTGGGCTGCAACCTGGAGGACACTGTAGAGCTTGTGCTGTGTCTCCAGAGGAAACATTACAAGGAGCTTGTGGATCAAGACATCCAGCCTGCCCGCTACCACATTGCCTTTGGACCCGTTATTGATGGAGATGTTATACCTGATGATCCTCAGATACTCATGGAGCAAGGTAGTGTTTGTTGCTTTAGTGGGAGCAATATCCAACCCTGCTGTTAGCTTAAAGGTTATATTATGCTACATACTATTGTGAAGTTAGGCATCCACATTACACATAGTCAGAGGCCAATAGCTTGAGTTGAATCTATCTTGGCTGGCTGGCAGTGAAACTCCCAGGCTAACCATTTTGAGTTCCTATAGATACAGTGTCCCATCCACCCTCTCAGGTTAGCTGCTATGGTTAACCTGCACTAGCATAAGCTGGACTACCACAGCAACTTGAAAACTTGAAAATTACATTAACTTGTATCAAAGGAAGTCCAGACCCCTAATTAATCATAATATGGCCACTGTAAGTTTGCACTTTGACAACCATGTGCACCATTTCTTTCCAGGCGAGTTCCTCAACTATGACATTATGCTGGGAGTGAACCAGGGTGAGGGCCTCAAGTTTGTGGAACTAATCGTGGACAATGAAAACGGAGTCCAGGCTAACGACTTTGACTACGCCGTGTCCAGCTTTGTGGATGACCTCTATGGATACCCAGAGGGTAAAGACATTCTCCGAGAGACCATCAAGTTCATGTATACTGACTGGGCCGATAGGCACAACCCAGAAACCCGGCGGAAGACACTGTTGGCCCTTTTTACCGATCACCAGTGGGTAGCACCGGCTGTCGCCACAGCTGACCTACACTCCAGCTTTGGGTCACCAACATATTTTTACGCCTTCTACCACCACTGTCAGACTGAACAGGTGGGTCAGTGGCTGGAATACATATCCTTTATGAATATGGTAATTTTGTGTCATGTTTTTGGGTCATTTTTCATCTGTGCTGCTTTTGAAAGTATTTTTTTGTTACTTCATGTTGGGATTATTTTGTGTCCAATTTTGGTTATCATGTGTCTCTCTTTCTTTCTGGTCACTTTGTATTTTTTATGGAGCTCTATGACATTTAAACAAGAAATATTTAAGTCCCTATGCCTGCTAGGTCCATTTTGTAATACATCCTACAGCATTTTCAGTCATTGAACATATTAGTTCTGAAGTAGTCTGCTTCCAGATCTTTGAGTCACCACTTGTGCTTCTGATTGTGGTCATTCAAATAGCTGTGGTTCTGTGTTCAGTGAGGTGTCAGAAGTGCTAACCCTTCTGCATGTACATGAAGCACAATACTATATGTTTGTGTGAAATATGTTTGTGAGTGCAGAACTTGCGTTTCCTGATGCTTTCCTTCATACCGATTACCTCTGTACATCACTGAGGTGAAGTGCTAAATTGAAATATTATAACCTCATGTGCATGCCTCAGTTTATGCCTAGTGGAGCAAACGACACTGTTTGTTTTGTGTATTTGTAATGTCTTTGAATGCAATTTCCTTTACAGATTGATATTTTTTATTTGCTTCTACACACCTTGAGGCTTTGCATGTACTAACAGAGTAATTGCACACAGCAAGGCAATTACTAAAAACAGGCAGCCTGTAGTGTCCTCAACAGAAGTAAGCATTAGGATAGGTTGCTTTGTGTCTGATTTGTAGAAATCTGGCATCACAGTATTGTAACCAACTAATTGGGACAGACATTTGACACTTCTACTGAGATTTGCTTCCTACTTCACTCCTTATTCCTAGTTTTACATGGCCTCCATAGGAGCTACTTACTTTCTTTTCAACAGAAAGCAAGGAGTGGTGATCAAATCCCCATGTTTTCTTTATGGCTTTTTTTTTTTTTTCTTCTCTGTTTATAAAAAAATTCCAATGGCTATGGCTCATGACATTAACGTCAGTATTTTCATTTGAAATTAAGCCCAAAGCCAGCCTCTTTTGTCAGAGCCATGTTTTTATTTCTCATCTTTTCTCTCTCTGTCTTGAATAATGGGCCACATATGGTAGATGAAAGAATTTAAAAACATATCTAATTTCCACTTCTTTCAAAAAACATTTTTCATAGCTTATGTTGATCTGTCTGTATTTGTGAGTATGAGCACAGCATCCATTGTTTGTCAGCAGCCAAACCTGTGCTGTTTAACGTCCTGTATCTGTCACATAAATCTAATAACACTGATGTGATTTGATTCATCTGCTGCTCATTAGGTACCACCGTGGGCAGACGCAGCACACGGAGATGAGATCCCTTATGTGTTTGGATTACCGATGATTGGACCAACAGAGTTGTTTCCCTGCAACTTCTCCAAGAATGATGTGATGCTCAGTGCTGTCGTAATGACCTACTGGACAAACTTCGCCAAAACAGGGTATGGTAGCTCTCTGTACAGTTTGTACTGCACGATGCAGTTTTTATATGCTGTTCCATGGGACAATAGCATTAGCATCAACATTAGTTGGGTTCATGTACAAACAACTCATAATGTTGACACACTAAATTAATGATGTGACATAATAATGGCAAATAATAGGAACAAGCAAAAACATGTCTTATTCTAAATTTCTACTTTCGTGCTGAAATATGCCAGTAAAATCACAAAAATCTAAAGTAACTCAGATTAAATTGGCCAACTGTAATGATGATATGGTGAACAGAATGGTGATTAAGCATTAAGTTTGTTATATCACCTACAGCTGTGTATTTTAATTCAAAAATCAATTTCTGTATCGTATTAAAGCTCAAAATTAATCAGATCAAGCCTCTATAATTTATATATAATGTGTTTTCCTTCCCAAAGACAAAATTTTGCTTCTTAATTAATGATATGTACAACAGGTCTGAACCACTTGTGAATTTTAATCTTACTTTGAAAAAAAATCCAAAGTAAGAGAGAACATATTCTCTTATATCACTTGCACATGGAAGTTAGAAACAAATGTGTGAAGTGGTTGTTGCATGTGTTTGTTAATACTGTATATATACTGTACTGTATTTTAGGTCCTTGCTGTGATACTACAAAAGCACAAATTTCAGCATCCAAGTAGCTATTTTTGTTGTTGCACCTTATTTACTGTTTTTATACTAAGTTTAGTTACATTTCAGTTTTGGATGTCAGTTATAAGAGTCGTGATACAGAAGAGAAAAGAAAATATGGAACATCAATATGCAATTTCCATCACGAGATCAAATAATAATTGATAATTGTATTGTAATTATGTTTTCCCAGTACGCAATAGTGAATTGTACAATTGTGTTTTATGGACTGTAAAATATAATTGGTATTCCGTGCAGATACCCTCTACACTTTTTGAAATACATTCTTAATTAATGGTCATAGCCTGAAGAGTGACATTCTCAATTGCCTCAAAATTAAAATTCTGTCTTATGTTGCCTTTCAGCATATAGTCATGGCAGTAATTGTTTTTCAAGAGTGTAATGGGGGGACATTGGCTCTTTTCTGTGCACTGCCCAGTAGCCCTGAGGGGAACAGAAAGGCACTAATGATCTACATATATAACCTCAAATTGACGTGCAATGCCGTGTACCTGGGAGATTTATGCCACCAATTTGAATGCTTATGTGTGTTCCTGACGAGGTCTGGCTGGCTCCATATGCTGCTGTCAGACAATGGGGCGCTTACAGGATCTGAATGGGCTTCCTATCTCCCATAGTCAGCTCTGTTGTGTTCAGACTTAGTATAAGTGAGTTTATTCAACTCTGAATACGCCTTGTGATCTCCTCTGTAGTTAAACTTAATGTAAGTAGAGTGTTTAAAAGCAAGTAAAAATACAGTAGAAACAATAAGGCACAATAATAAATTATTAAATAAAGTGAAATAAATAATAAAAATCAAAATAATAGGCAGTATGTGATTGGCACACAAAGGTAAATAAGGGGTAAGCGGGACTGGGGTCTTTCTGAAGTCCACCACCAGTTCAGGTTTTACTGATGTAGAGCTTTAAGCAATTACTACTGCACCACTCAACAAAGCTCTCTGTGTCTGCACTCCTCATCGTTATCATTATTGATACAGCCAGTAACTGAGGAGTCATTAGAGAACATTTGTAGGTGGCAGGTTCCCGAGTTGTATCAGAAGTCAAAGGTGTAGAGTGTAAACAGGAATGATGCCAGTACAGTTCTTTAGGTCCACCTGTGCTGCTCATCCTCACCTACACAACCTTCTAAGCGAACAAACATCATGATGGTGTCATTTTATTGTAATTTATAATGACTTAATTCTAATATTTATCAAAATTAAATGGTAAATAAGATTACAACTATAGCTATTTGTTACGTAAGTTCATAGCAACTGCTGAAGCGTATGCCTTTTGGAAATTAGCAGCATGGTTGAACTGCATCTTTAATCAAACATATTCCTGGGTTGGAAGCTTCTTTTCATGCATAAATTATATATAAATACATTCACTCCCAATGAAACACCCATAATATAAAAACTGGGACATGTATCTTTTTATTTTTTATGTAATATTGGAATTAAACTTTATTTTAGAAAAAAGATGTTTTCTTAGGACCTTTTCATTCAACCAGAATCTTTAAAAAACCAATCATCTCCGAGAAATAATACCCCTTTTGACCTTTTTTTTGATTTTATCAGGTTTGATATTCAGACACTGTTGATTAAAATTTGATGAAACCTGGGGGCTGCATCTCACCACCGCATTCCAGTATTTTCATAATTACACTGATTAGCCTGGGGAGATGCTACACTTAGGTCAAAATTAAAATTTTAATAACCAGACAGTCGTGCCTCCACAGGTCCGCACCAACTTTAGTTTAGCTGTATTTCCTGTCCCCTGAAAGTAAACAACCACTAGATGACATAACTACCACTCACTGGCCAGGAAAGGACTGCATCATCTGTGGGAGGCAACATGTCTACTACAGTTTCAAATGGGCTTGTTTGTTGTTCTCCCATAAAAAAATCAGCAAGTGTCACTTCCTTTCCTCTCCTCTACTCTTTCCAGGGACCCAAACCAACCTGTCCCCCAGGACACCAAGTTCATACACACCAAGCCCAATCGTTTTGAAGAAGTGGCATGGACACGCTACAACCAGAAAGATCAGCTTTATCTTCACATTGGCCTGAAGCCTAGGGTCAAAGAGCACTACCGTGCCAACAAGGTACAGTCAGATATTACTTAATGCAATTTCTGTTTTGTTTTGCAATACAAAGATTTTAGAAAATCACCTTGGCTAAGACGACTATCTAATGGTTGTCATGAAAAAATCTTTAATCTAGTGTAGATTGCTGTGGTGAGCTATGTTCCTCTGGAACAGCCCAAAAATAAAGTCTAAAATCAGGCATGATCTGATCAGTTAGGTTTTGTTCCCATCACTATGGACTAACTTGCTTTTTCATCACCTAATACATAGTTTAAATAATAACTAGTCTAAACCAATCCAGATTCTTCTTTAAATAAATGCTATTGGTACCGGTGGATTCGTCCAACCCTAATTTGGACATTGTATTGATGTCTTGCGGTGAGGGGAGAACTGAGCCAAAAGAGAAACCTATACTATCATTTGCCTCAGTCTACTGTACCGTTCAGCCCTCATCTATGGTCCAGTGACAGAAGGAATGAAGTCATAAATATAAGCAGCCAAAATGAGTTTCTTTCATTTTGTGTCCAAGTTTAGCCTTAGAGATAAGTAACAGAGAGTGGACATCTGGAATGAACTCAAATTACAGCTGCTGCTCCTTTGCATCAAAAGCAGCCAGATGAGATGATTCATGGAATCTGATCAGCAAGCCTCCTTGGAAGATTCTGTGGGAGCGTTTCCAGGCATGTCCCACTCACAGAAGGCCCTGGGTTAGACCCTGAACAGGCTGGACTGATTATATATCTAATCCAGTCTGTGAGCACTTTAAGAACAAGTGAAAAATGTAGCTGGGGAGAGGGACTAACACGCAAAACTTGCTACCACCACAATCCAACTACAACAAGCAGCAGGAAATAGAACAAGACCTTTAAAACTTTTATTCCTTCCTTACATTTGAATTTGATTTTGAATGTACTTTAAAGAACAGATGGTGATTGTAATTTTTTAAAACAACTGTAGTCTTTCTAAAACTTAGTTTGGATAATTATCTCTCTTGAAGCAGTTTATCACACAGTATTTGTTCTTTCCTTCTGAGGTTTATGCTGCATACCTATTATCAGGTTGAATATTACTTTCTGTCACTGAAATAACTTAATTAATAACTTAAACATTTGTCTCAAATTCAGTAATCTTCTCCTAATAGCTTAATATCTTAGTCCATTTGATAGTGTCAACCGACACTATTATATTATTTAGACAGTTTTCATTTATGGTGTTCCTTTAATTTCTCTCTTCTCCATAGGTCAACTTGTGGTTGGAGTTGGTTCCTCATCTGCACAGTCTCAACGAGGTCACGCAGCTCATCCCCACCACTACCAAGGTTGGTGCTAAATCATCTATATTTCCTGCTACTAAAAGTCAACTACTTGAGGGTCAAAGCTTGGCTTTTTTAACTAAATATTTGCAGCAGACTTCACTGTGTAAAGCCTTTTTTTCTTTAACAACTCAGTGTTGTTAAAGTGTCAGCACAAGGCTGATTGAACCTTCTGACACAAATCATATACTGAAGATTGTTCCTCTTGTCTTTAGATTCCTCCACCAGAGGTTACCAACCGCACTCCAAAGACAAAGGTTCTGGTGACCAAGCGCCCCAACCCAACTCCATTCCCCACTGAGACGCAGGACAGCCACAACCAGCCACACTTGGTGGACCAGCGTGACTACTCCACTGAACTATCAGTGACCATTGCTGTGGGAGCCTCCCTGCTCTTCCTCAACATTCTCGCCTTTGCTGCACTTTACTATAAGAAAGACAAGCGACGGCATGACGTCCATAGGCGCTGCAGCCCGCAGCGGAGTGCCGCCAATGACTTGGCCCACACTCAAGAGGAGGAGATCATGTCCCTGCAGATGAAGCAGCACTCAGACCTGGACCGGGACTGCAGGGGGGTGGGCGACTCCTTGCACCCGCATGACGTGGTGCTGAGGACTGCCTGCCCACCTGACTACACTCTTGCAATGAGACGCTCGCCGGATGACATCCCGCTCATGACACCAAACACCATAACGATGATTCCCAGCACCATGGGGGGGCTTACCTCGCTCCACTCTTTCAACACCTTCCCCAGCAGTGGGCAGAATAACACCTTACCCCACGCACATCCGCACTCACACTCTACCACTCGGGTATAGCCCTGTGGATGCACCCACGCAGGCAGGACTCTGATGGCTGAAGCAAAAAGCTAATGCCACTGCTGCAGCAGAGACTTAAGGCTGACATGGTGACAAACACAGATATGTCAGGAGCTGAAGTGCCAGCCTGGAGTTGCCAGACAGCTATGGAATTACAGTGGGATTGTACAACACCCTGTACCTGTACCTGAGGGAATATAGTCTAGGGATTTCGGGGGGTTTGGGACCAGAGGATAAAAAAAGAATAATTATGTTTTTGTAGAAAATATAAAAGACAAGAAGAAAAAAACAATAAGAAGATGAAGAAAAACAACCTCACAAGCTAAAACAAAGAGGAGGATGTTTTTTTTTCTATTTTTATTTTTGTTCTGATATTGCAGCAAAACAAGGTACAGTAAACTACTTTTTCTTTCTAGCGACAGATATGGCCTTCGGGATCTTTTGACAAATGACTGCTTGACAGTGTTATCTGGAAGCAGAACAGAGCATCAGACACGCCTTGGAGGTGAGAAGAGGGGAGTACTTTGTAAAAGAAAGAAAACATATTGTTTTCCTATGGCATCACACTGCAGATGACTCTGCTTGTGGGGTACAGAGTAGATGCCGAGGAAACCAATTTAGGCATCTGTTAACTTCATACATGGAAGCTATGTAAGATAAGACAAAAAAGAACTGAAAACATGAAGGAGAAAAGAAACCCTGTCTGCACAAAGGAACCATTCTGAGGACAAAAAATGTCACAGATACTTGTCATCCATTTATTTTTGAGGATTGGGGACAATTTTATTGTATAGAACCTATTTACATATCTAGATCTGTACACTAAGCACCAAGGCTGTTTAAGTCCTCTTCTCTTGGAGAGGGCCCCTATACTGCAAACATGCCAGCAGGATTGAACCAGTGGGGAGTGGCGGATCCACCTACTGGCTTTCTGGCAGTTCCAACTTCAACACAGAGAGCTCGGGGACAAAGGATAATTGGATATTTTAGCACGATGCGCATGACAATTTATCTGCTTGATGGCTGCTCTGCTGATTATGTCATTATTAAGAATAATTTTCACCCACTCCCTTTGCATTGGAGCAATTTCAGACGGATTTCCTCATTCGAGTTCAGGAAAACGCACCTTCACAGGACCATGGGAAATGCAGTTCCAGTTTGTGGATGTTATGGGCTCAAGTTGGGAACAGTAAGGGGAGGGGCTTGGGATATGATAAAACTTTCTTGCAGAATATAGTATAGCTTGAGTGGAGCTGGGCATATAAGGACTAGTTTTGTACTCTGTGTGTTGGTACTACTTTTTGATAGTGGTTAAATCACATTACACTGTATCAATCAATCTCATTGTACCTTCAGTTGAGATCAATGTTCTTTGCTATTCTACCTATTCGACCACTTTACCGTATAGAAGTAATTACCCGCACTGTTTATTCCATTGCCCTTTATTTTAATTTTTTTTAACTGGGTGTGTTGAGTGAGTGATGCAGTGGATGCCCATTGGTAAGAAAAAAATGGAGGGTGAAAGAACTGGAAAACATGGTTGAAGAGTGATTCTCTAGGCTTTTCTTTTCTTAGCTTATGTAGAGCTGTTTAACTGTCAATCCCCATACACGACTAATATAAGTCAAAGGCCAAGCACAGACAGATTACACGGGGTGGAACTCTCTGCAAATCTACAGCAAGTGGACTGGAGGTAAAGACTTTGGTCAGGAAAGGTCAATTTCCAATATTCACCTTTAAGTTATAAGCCAATGTTGATCACTTGTGGAGGCACGTTGTGTTACAAGCAGTAGAAAGAACACGAAGGCCTCCCATAGCAGCTGAAACCCATAGTCACTCCTCTTTACCTCACTTTAAAGAGCTATTACTTAACTTTTTTGGGTCCCACTCTTATTCTACTAGACATTCTCTACCGTCTGTACCGAGCTGACAGGTTGGCCTGTTTAGCAAAACTGTTCACCCTCGCGTCTATTCCACCTTCAGTTCAACGTCTCCTGCAAGGCTGTCACCCACTGCTAACATCTTTAGGTCAGTAAAGCCTCGACAACTAACAATGTTAGCCGCTAAAGCAGGAAGGTGTCACATGGCAAAGCAGAATGCAGTCGGATCCAATTGCTTCAGAGGCTGGAGTCCTTGTGTGGGTAAAGTGGTGATCTTTTTAACAGACACTGAGAAAAATACCTAGGATGGCAAGCCTAATATGATCAGATATAGAAATCTTCACGCTGGCACAGAAACACTGCTGAGTAAGCTTAAACGTTGGTCTCCCTGTTTTGCCTTCACTAAAGTGTAGATGTGTGGAGGCGTATGTTGTGAAAATACACTGTGCCCCTTTTGGCTCACTCATAGGCACTGTGCAGTCATTGAAAATAATGAGCGGACCATTGTTACCCCATATAACACTGCGGCACACAAGCTGGATGATGGGATAAAATGTTGCTTTTTGGGATATAGTTTAAATCGAATCTGCTAATTATGTCTGTTTGATAGTTTGGATAAAATGAAGGCCCAGGGCTTTATCAGAGGTTTCAACAAAAGATTCCCAGGCTATTATGACACATCATCCCTCTTCTATTTTTTATACCCTTATTTGTTTAATACATTTCTCATCGACAGGCCACAAGCTATCTAGCTATAGCACTCAGCTATACATTTCCTATTAGTAACACACAAACATGTAAATGAAAGTGTGTGTATGAATACTC
This sequence comes from Helostoma temminkii, assembly GCA_900302695.1. NCBI lineage: Eukaryota > Metazoa > Chordata > Actinopteri > Anabantiformes > Helostomatidae > Helostoma > Helostoma temminkii. The sequence goes on from OMLM01012323.1 coordinate 71,545, forward strand.
CCACGCACTTCCATGTGCTAAGTAATTAGGCCTTTTGTTTTGGTACCTACTCAAGATATTGTATATGGGCTAACACTCTGATTGCTTGCACTTCAACTCATTTATTAGATTTATTAGGCCCTTATAAAAAGCAACATGACCTTATTTTTGTAACCCAGGCGGATGGCTGAAACACTTCTTGCAACATATGGAGAGGAGCCTTGGAAGTAAATGAAACCATGTTGTTGGCTTGGTAGCCCACTGAGTATTTATTTAGAATTTTTGTGTGGTGAAAGACATTTTATTTCATGCAAAACAATACAGCTACCAAGAAATAAGTCATTTTAAAATTTAAGCTTTAAGGTTCCAGCAGCTATGCTGTTTGCAGACACATTATCAGTCCAATAATTGCTGAACCCAGACTTACAGTAAACTTGAAAAGTAACACAATATCTGGGGCATCTCCTCATTTTGCAAAAAAAGGATATGCATGTCTTGTTTTTAAGACATTTTATATGACTTTAACCCATAGGAGCACAAAAACTAATCTGACTGTCACCCTTACCAAATCTCCATGTTCTTGGTAAGACATAAATTTCCACATATACTATATGCTGTGCTCCCAACTCAGTCATTCTACCTACTACAAAGGAAAATGATAAACCTCCAACATAGCAGCCACCACAAAAGACAAAAGTATAGTGTAGTCTGGTTCCAGCATTAGACTCTATTCTGGCAGAGCTACAGCCTACCCCACAGGTTCTATTCAGTAACTGGGCATGATGCAAATTCATGCTGGCATTTCACCTCTCATTCAAAAGGCTTCGTCAGTCATAACTGAGAGAGTCGCATGACGACACACATGATGCCACATGAAGACAACAACCTACAGGCAGACCCCAACCCCTGAAGGAGTTAACTGCTTAACAGCTAATTTTTAATTCCTCAAATGTTTTTCTTTCAGCTTATACTGTTGTCAGGGTCACCAGGTCGGATTGATGATGGTACACACATCTATTTGGCACAGGTTTTACACCAGATGCCCTTCCTGACACAACCCTCCTCAGTTTCTACACGGGGCTTGGGACCTTGCACCTAAACTACACTGGCTTGTGCAACCTCAGTGACTGGGGTTTTGTGGACATTTTAAGTGTTCAATATCTTGTCCACAGACACTCAACATATGGCCAGGAGCAGACAGATCACAGACTAAACTTAGGTTGATGGGCAACCACTCTTCCCACAGCTCTATTGCCTCTCCAAAACTACTTAATAACTCTTCATAGTCTAAAGGACTGGGACACAGAAAAAGTCACTTTCAGATGAGTGGGAAATTCACTTAAAAAACTTGCAGTTACCACTGAACCCATTTTCACTTTTGAACTCTAATATTGAACTTTAATATTTAAAAATTTCAAAAGTAATATTTCATAAGCACAAAACCTTGTTAGATCTTGGTATGCAGCAAGTAATGAGCAATAACTAATTTCAGATTGATTTCTTCAAACCAAAACAAAGATTACAGCCACAATTTTGCTCATGCCTCTCCTGTCCTTTTACATCCTAGCTAACATTAGCTAGCAGCACTGCAGCGACATAAATATACGTAGATAATACCCGAGTGAGCAATACCCGATAGCTGCAAAACTTACGCAGCGCTGCAGTAGATCTAGTGTGTGCAGTGCATGTGTCTGCTGTGGCCTGCACTGCCACCTACTGGTTCAGGGCTGTATCCAAAATAAAAAAAGAAAATTTTAAACTTAGAGTCGATGTATCAGAGAAACATGAAGTGGACTAGAACAGAATAGCTGAGTCCCACTCATTTCTTAGTAAATGTCTAGAATATTAGTTATTGCAGCTATAATCATTGTAGTATAGTAAAATTGTTATTGGTTCTGCATTGCTAAACCAGTAACAATCTGTTGGTAAACATAGAATACATAACAAATGAAAATACCACAGGATTGGCACAGTACATTAGTGAGCACCCACCCAATTCAAGCACTCCTCTCCAGAAGGATGACACAGGGGCAAAGCAAGGGTCAGCAATTGAATTAAACATGTAATTGTACTGATGAGTAAATAGTCAAGCAATTGCAGGGCCATGATAAGTAGTTGACAGCTCTGAATGAATGCTAATTAATGGATAACTTGCCATGTGCCACCACACACATCAGAAATATAATTAAAAATGGAAATCCCAGAAGCTGATGTGAACTTGTGACAAATGCTACCAAGACTTAGCACATGCGAACAGAATGGTAGAATTTTTTTCATACAGAACCAGGCATACTACTGGATTGCTCGATGATGTAAAACTTAGCAGATGGACAAAAAAGTTGTTGGAGAGGAGGTGCTGCAATGACTCACAAATCACGGGTTATGTAAGTGAGGAAATGCATTAAATAGTTTTAACATGCATAAGAACTGACAGAAGAGAAGCATGGTTGCTGAAACAAATTAAAACAGTGTTATCAGTGGGAAACTGCAACTTTTGGAAGCAAAAGTGCTAGTAGTGGTGTGACCTTCATAGCCCTGAATAGAAGCGCGGGCTGCACAGATTGAGAAAGTTAATGACAGCACAGCTTCTGACACTGAAAAGTTATATAACAAGACCAGAAAAAAGAGAAACAATTTTGGGAGGCCGATTAAATCTTGAGCTAGCTGCACAAATTGAGAGTCGGCTAGAGAAGACCACAGCATGACTGATCATACCAATGGCTAGCAGTTGCATCCCTGGTGACTGATGTGAAATAGATGAAGGAGAGCACTCACTGAAACTGATGCACTTGCTAGCCATTAATACTGATATATATCATCTTATTTGATTAATTGAACAACAGGCTACCGGTCTAACACTTAACACACTTACATAAATACAGTACGTATGACACATTGTCCATTCAAACCTCTTTCAACAGCCACCATATTGGGGCATAAGTGATTTTGACATTTCAAGTCACACGCTTAGCTCTCTAATCAAATGAAGGCTAATTACAGCACCTAGTTCATGAGATGGATTTTAATTCACAGCTGTCGCTACAGTAAGTGGTGGCCTTGGCAAGATAAGTGATAGTGGTTGGACAACTGAGTGAGCCAGTGCAGCTTAAGCTGAGTGTCTGCTCCTGGTCAATATGTAACTACTCATTGGACTGTCATGTACGTAGGCTTAGTATTTGGGTGAGGGGGATGTGGCATGCTCAGTGGAGCCAGATATAGGAGCTCAGCCGAGCAGATACAGTAGGAAGTATGAAGCTGGACTCCAGAAATGTTGAAGAATTATTTAACATGGAGTTCCATTGGTGCATTTTGTGTTTTGACAAAACCAGAGTAAAAAAAAAACTTGGTTCCTGTCCGGAGATGAAGGTCCATGAACATGCTATAGACTGTCATAGTGTCTGGCCAGTCGCCAGCGTATTCTTATTGACCCATACATATGTGTGGTTGTTGGATATTGAAGGTGCCCTGTGAATTATTTGGTTTCTTTCAGTGTTTCCTACAAAGTACCATTCTATAGTATCATTATGGCCTAACAAACACATGCATTTCCTACCTCGTAAACATTAACAAGGCCTTTTTTTGTGTGTGGATGTTGGAAATTTGTTTCTTCAGGTTTCCATGTTGTATTTTTAATGCACATTATCACCAACTATCAATATGCATTGCTGTCCTCTGCAGTTGTTAGAAATGTAGGTCTGAGCATACATGTGCCATTGCACATGTAGGTACAGCACAACATATCAACAATACAGGGGTTTACAAGTCGAAACACTGATCAACAGCACTCCTAGTGGTCAAATACTCCACAGGGTACCTTTAATGTTGATGTTGCTCACCGTGCAAAAGCCTCAGCTCGCATTTACATTACAACATATACTTTCAAGTAAGGGCTAGGACTTAACAGACTAGGGCTAACAACAGTTTATCACAAGTAAACTATAACAAAAAGAAATCTTCTTTGCCATGTAATTAATTTAAACCCTTCTACACAGTGAGTGCCATTGTAGAAACTCATTTTTCAATTTTTGTCCAATAAGCTTTGGTAAATGAAATGATTTTATGTGAAATGAGACAGAAAAGGAAACAAAACAAGCATGTATGTCAATTCAAGAAAACGTTACATTGTAACTTAAGGCAATAGCAAATGACACTCCATTTACACTCTACATGTAGAGTGGACGAAAACATCTATTTACGTTATAAATTTTAGTTTTCAATGTTTCCCAGGAAATGGAAAAAATTATTAGCATTTACACTATGAAGGGACATTGAAATGTTCCACTGAAATTTTTATAACAGCTCATTTTGTAAAGGCTGGAGACTCACCCACCTGCATTAGGCCTGAGAGCTGATAACCATAAAACATAACTGGACAGTTGAAAGAACAAATCAAATATGAATAGAAGCTAAAAGCTGAACAGTAGCTTACACTGTTATATTTTGTGCAAATTTTAACAGGGAACATTATCACTTCTGGACCATAACATTTTTTTCAACATTTCAAGTCTGTGGCTCTTTGTCAAACTACTTTAAAGAAATTCTATTTCCTTACAATGTGGGGGTTATGTTGAGGACACTCAGTGGATACAGCATAAGTAAGCAGGAGTGTGTTTCTTTGTTTGTTTCATAAAATGTGGTGTTGAAAAGACACACAAGCTGTAATCTTTACAGCACCTATCCTGCAAAAATACACGTTAGCCCTTAGTGGGTACATTTTCATTGAAATTCTAATGTTTTTCAGTTTACACTCTACGCCATCATCACTTACATATTATGCATCTGTGTTTAATTTTGCAATGTGCCTCATTTTGCTAGTATTTTGAACATTCTGTCAGTTTAACGCGCACATCTGGGTTGTCCTGAATAAGACTTGGTTTTAGATTTACTGATCGTGTGCTTAAAGAGCATTGATTTCAAAACAACTCCAGCGCGCATATCCAAATTGCAGATGAAATAGTCGAGAGCGACTCCCATCCAGTGTCACGATTCTTTTAAAAACTGTGTGTCCATCGTTCAAAGAGCGGAAAGCGAACAAACCCAGGTAGCATGGTATGTTTTCATGAGCCAGTCCAGCAGGGTGAGTGTGAATCCGCACAGGTTGGGGCCTGAAAAGAACTTATGAAAACCTATTCTAGGGAGGGACCTTTCACTTTTGTTCCATTGTAAATCTGCACTGACTCTGGTCCACAGTCAGCCAGTGCAGCAGCGTATGGGACAGACAGGGAGGGTATGAACGAGCACTGCGAATGAATGTAACGCAACGTGCCATTTTCTAACCTCAAATCGCAGCAGAAACGACAACAACCAAACCTCAGATTCATCCTGAGAGGTTTTTTGCTAGCAGACTGAAAACTAAAGGTGGATTTGTTCTTTAAATGCCATGTGAAACAGGGGGAGGGGGGCATTACGTGAGGTGGTCTGGCATTTGTAATGTAGATTATTTGTCACTTGTCTTTCTTTCTGGTTAAATAGTAATTACTCTTCTGGAGCACAATAAATGATTTTAATATGCTGATATGTTTTGTTCTCTCGACTCTTCATTTATTATTTTTCTGTGGCTGGTCTTTGTAAGTTCACTAATTTAATTGGTGATGTACACGTCAACTCTCACTCACAAGTAATTACTGTGGCAGTTTATTCATGACGAGATTAAATTTGTTTTCTACGAATGAAAGTAGAACGAGCTCTGCTGTCTGCAGCATGCATATTAAGACTAAAAGCTGACGCCTGTCAACACATGGGTCTATACACTGCACTGTAATAAGGAGACACAAACATTAGCTGGTAAACATATGCAATACAGGATTGGTGCAGTGGGTGAAATGTTTGCTTTCTCAGAGGCCTGAATTGTGGTGATTAGCATATTTAAATACAGTGTTACTCCAACTATCGAACATTTATTGACATTGTTATTGATAAATTCCCTCAGCACCACATATTTCATTCCCACATTTCTACACAGTTTCATTATAAATTCTCAAATGTCTCCTGTTTGTACGCAAGCCCTGAAAACAACACATGCAAATAATAGTGTATGACTTATGTATTAAGTGATGTAATTCAGTTACAGGGCAACCTAATCTGAATTTCTGCAGAATATGGGTGATCAACATTAATGCAGTCTAGATAGACTGACAACAAATATGCTCTGCAGGTTATAAACAGGTCAGTTTGGAGTTGAAACACCACTAAAGTTGAATGTAGTAAGTAATGTGTTCAGCGTTCCTGGACTAAAATGGGTCATTGCAGCTGAACTATAGATATCTTTCTTAAAAATCCCTGTAATTTTAGATTAGTTTGCCCAATTAACACTTGTCCTTTCATGTGTAATATTCTTTCTTTCTTGCTCACTTGCCTGCTTGCTATTTATTGCTACCTCCCTGGTGTGAAAATCAACCAACCAGCTTTGTGGCTCCTATGCTAGTTTTAAGAATCAGGTAAACACTCATTATATTTGTTTTTTGTTTCTTTTTTTCAATTTACAAAGAGCACAAGTAAAAATGACCTTCATTATAACTGATCTTTCTGCACTAATAACTTTAAATAATGCTACTCCATTTCATTATTATAGTAACATTTATCCATGTTACGTCATATAGTATCATTTTGCATTCAGCAGTGCTTAATGTTTGACTGTGTTTCAGCATGCCATTGCTTTAGCTAGTATGTATTTGGATGTCATAAATGCGTGGCAAGAGCTGTAAAATTCAGAGGGGAATGATTTGTGGTGCTCCATCTATGGACTCCAGGCTTTGTTTCTGTGCCTTTGGGGTCTCAATGCTGCATTATGCTTCCTGTGATCTTAACTAGCAAACCAATGCAAGCACTCATATACACACACAGTCAAAAAATAAATAAATAAAGCCAAACTGGCATTTTGTTTTAGTGTGAATTGAAAATCAATCGGAATTCATCCTCCATGGAAAAGTGTGACATTTGCCCGCTCTTTGCCAATGATTAGAAACAAATTATGCTAGAGACTGACTGACATTTGGAGAGCAGACGGCTGTTTGGAGTGGAGTGGAAAGAACCAACAGAAATGTATTTATGCTCTCTGCTGCTGTGTGTGTGTGTGTCTGTGTACATGCATGTATCTGTCTGACCAAGGGCATTCACCACTGTTGGCTGCTCAGCCAGGGGGCTCTGTAGAAATAGCTTGATAAGAGAGGCTTATTTACCATAATAATGCATCTCATCTCTGCACATCAAACACTCCTGTCTGGTCTGATAACCCGCTCTTTAATTTAGCACTACTGTTTGATCTAGCTGTGCTGCCGCTGTCCCAGGGCCATTGTTTCGAGCTGCACAACAGTTGGGTAATTGCTGTGTACTTTAGCAGTGTTTCACAAATAGAACCGTTACGTAATGTTTGTACACCTATTGCGCAGGGCAATGATTTGTGGGAGGCTGAAAAGATCTGTGGGGAAACTCCCAATTACTTTTCATTCAATGACCTCTCTGGAATTCACTTTTTTTTATATAATGGACCTTTTTGTTATGTTTATGAAACTGCAATTTCATTTTTTATTAAAACCATCCCATCAGCTGCAGGAAGGACACATATGTTGACAACGCAGCTGTTGTTAAGGCATTTTGTAAATATTACTGTCAGAGTTCTGCTCAGGGCTTGAAGGCCTGGTGTGCGACTTTAAGTTCAGCATCTGTTGGCTGGGAGACAGGGTTTTCCTGAAATTTCTCACTATTTAATATTACACTTTAATGAAATAATTAAAAAAATAAAAGTTACAAATTAGTTTCAGTGACATCACTGAATTGCTGCCATTCTAGACTTTTATTACGCCCTCTTAGTTGTGTTTTGGGTCAACAGTAGCACCGCTCGTTGACCAGTCATCTATGAACCAATCATCTAGTGCCATTATCTATTGTCTGCCAGCTGCCCAACAACAATTTGCCAGAAGGGGTCAATAAAATATGTCATTATCATTTATCATTATCATTCCTCCATTCATACTGGTCATGCCAAATGTTAGTCTGATGCCTTTGATTGCTTTTCAGAAAGGCCTTCTTTTTTTTAAATAAACAGCTGCTTTGTTTATCCTTCTTAATAATGCAGTCTTCACAGATAAAAGTCATTTCAACTATTCATTACTTGAGCAATGAGTCTCACAGGACACACCTGGGTTTCAAGAAGCACCTGTCAGTCACATATTCCAGTACTTAAAAATTTTGACACAAACAGCACTGTGTTCTGTGGTTTAATGTACTGAGGTGTCCATGTACTGTACAGCGAACACAAATGAACTGGTGTTGTTATTCCAATAGTTTTGGAGGGGACTGTTTGTATGTCTCCACTGTTGTGTTGCTGTACATGATGAGAAACGTAATGTTATTTAACATCTTGACATGAAGTCACATGAATTTCAGTGTGGTGTGCCTCAGGGTGTCTCTTAAGGTTTGTAGCTGCAGGGCTTCTCTTTCACTAACATTTTTGCAGTTGGGTCAATGTCAACCCAGATTTTTTTATTAAGCTCTTTTGTTGCCACTATGTTCTTTCCCCCTGCTCTGTATTGATTGAGCTCCTGCAGCTGTAACCAGTAACCTGGTTCAATTTGCTTTACTACATCTGGAGTTGGATTTATGGATATACTGCAGATGTTGCTGGGAGGATGATATATGTCTCCTCATCTTTGTGAGCTCTCTAATGTTTTTTACATTTGAACTTCATTTTAGTCACCTCTATTCTTCAATTTACATTTGAATTATCCAATATTGAACATAATTTTGGATAATTTAATTACAGCTGTACAACTTTTGTGTTTTGCATTAATACATTTACATAAAAATGGCATTATGGGTTACTGGGTGTAGAATAAAAGGGAAATACCCATTATTATTAATTATGATTATCTAGATTTAATTTTATACGTGTTATTATGTCCAAATAAAGAATTTTAATTTTGTCTTGGCAACTTCAAATGCACCTTGAATTGAATCCCTGCATGCACTGCCCTTCTTTCTCTTTATTTCAAGTGAACCAATCTTTACTGCACATGTCCCTTAAATGTGTCACAAAACACATCTGAAAATCAGTTTGTTCCTGATTTCAGAGGCCATGATGGAATGGTGTCTCTGCACCACATGAGCTTTGTGATTTGAATTGCTGTAGCTTAAAGTGTGGTTAAGGCAGTGAAGACATTTCTTAATATATTCAAAAAATGAACAAAGTTTGCACAGAACTGCTTCACAGCAAATTAATTTTAAGGTTACATTTCAGAAGCAAGGATTAAAACAATGAAATTATTAATTGAAATTCCCTAGCCACTTATTAGATATCCAAAATTTGCTCTGCTTTGAGGCAGATGAGTCACACTTTCCCCTTTAACAAGCAGTTTTAATCACTCTTTTGTTCTGTTCCTGACGACACACACAGCAAAAAGCTTTGTTCACCGTCTGTGCTCAATTTAATTGGGATTTGCTGAGTTTCTGCATCGTTTGAGTCAGTCCACTGGATGCTACCCTCAGGTAAGGCAATTATAATCAGCACGCCGCCTCTCTCTTGTTCAAGGCTATGCTTCTTCTCAAAGAGTTCCTTGTGTAGAAGAAAAAACACATGCAATAGACTTGATCGGAGCCGTGTTTACAAGTTTAATGATCAAACACTTTGGATTACAAATAACATCTGTTGAGTGTCTCATTGATTCTATTTTGGGTTTACATAACTGCAGGTAAAAGCAATAACAGATGCAACTAAGGCTACTTCGCTTTTAACACATGTAAACGCATGAAAATGAAAATATTTCAGATGATATTTGTTCACGTATGTAAACGTCGGCTTACTGAGAGCCATTATCACATTTCCTTTAATTCCATTTGACTGCAGTGGCGTGCAAACACGGACCCATACTGTGTGAGTTAGAAACAAGTTACTGTCAACACATGCGTATGTAGCTTTCCTCCCATGCTTTATCCTATGTCTACAAGCGATCGGCCTGTCGTGATTGAAACAAACAAATTAAATCTGAGAGGATCTGATGCTTCTCCCAGCCTGTCCGTCTGAATATCTTTGAGCTTAATGAGATCTGGCAGACAACCTCTTCCTGTTGTGTCTCTCTGGAAGTGAAGAAAAGTTGGAAGTGCCCATAGTAAAGCTAATTTAACAAATCTGACAGCCTCTGCACCAGCACTTGTGGCATCTATAGATAGAGCACCTTGAATAGTACAGTACAGAGATTTCTTCAGATCATTAAGGAAATGGCCAAAGACTGTACTACCTAATTCATTATTTTACATTTCAGAAACATGTATGGGAAACTGGCCTTACATTGTGTTGAAAATACAATATATTTTATTTACATATTTAAGTTGTGGGCATTTTACTGAAGCCAAAGAGACCACAATTCTGCTTGCTGATTAACTCAGGTTTAAAACAAGCAGCTTGAAGATATTAATAATGTATTTAATGTCTAACATCAGAGCATGTATGAAATTAAACATGCAAGGAATGCTACAGTATAAATTGACACATTTAATTTGGTCAGAAACACTGAATGAACCGTGTTGGAATTAAAACCATGTGTAATTGTTTGGGGGCAGTAAGTAACTGGACAGACTGACATAATCATAAATTAAATAGCCAGTTTTTATCTTTGCTTGTAAAGCTATTAAGTGTGCAGGAAGAATTCATCTCGTAGGTGGGCATGGAGAACATCATATGGGCCTACCTCCAAGAGCCTTAGGTTTAGCATTTTTTCTGGCAGAAATTGTCAGCTATTACCATAATATAACTTGCTAAATCACCAACACATCTACCAGCTGGATCAAACGGAAATTAAAATCAAACACCAGATGGAGGGCATGGAATCAGCCTGGAGGTCTCTGATAACTGTGTGTGAAACCACATATTATGGAATGTACAGAAGCAGAGGTAACAAAGCACATAGTGAAAAAAAGCTTGCATGTCATCACTGTAATGTTTGGCACAAAGGGACTGGCTGGTCAGCAGTACATGCAGACACCAGTCATTTAGGCAAATATGTTACTGCATCAGGGAAATAGTGCAGGTTGCAGCACCGCTTTGAGAATCATTAGATGAATACAAACTTTTACTTTTCATATGTGATAAATTTAGGCAACATGCTTTGCTTTTCTGTTTTTTAAGTTTGAGACTAACCAAAAAATCTGCTACCTTGTCAGGATAATGTCCGTCTGCTGTGCCAATGAGTGAAAGAAAGGAAAGGTGGATGGATTTTATGACCAAAATATGTTAAAGATTTTATTTTCACACCAGTTGTCACACAATGTAGAGAACATTATAAAAGCGATGCATTTGTATTCATTATTTCAGATTTCAGCATGTGTGTTTCAAGGCACATCTCCTATCTAGGGCCACCCTTTGATATGCATGTGGCTGAAAAATACCCACCTGGCTGTGTTTTATGACTAAGAATTGAAAAATGAGATACATATTCATTCGTCTTCTTTAAAAAGCAATATACATCACAAAGTGTGCTTCACAAGGCATACAAAGTTTTGCCATTTTAGATTTTGGCCACCAGCGGCAGCGATGAGCACATTGCCAGGAAGGAGGTTACAAGTCAAGAAGGACAGGTGTGTGTGTGTGTGTGTCAGCCATATTTGATGACATTGTGGTGGACATTTTGAAGTGGTGTGAAACACAAATAGCACATGGTTTACCAGCATTATTTGGATGAGTGAAATTAATTTTGTTTATTGTATATCAAGAAAAAGAAGGGTTATTGTGATTTTCCATATAAAAACAAAAAAGCAGCACCTTCAGTTGTTCACGTGGCCCAGCTTTAGTTTTACTCTGTGTCAGATGTTTCAGCCTTTTGTCAGAACCTCGCTACTTTTGACCCAAAGCAAAGATCAATAGTTCACTGGGACATTTAATGTTTCGCAGTGGATTTCTCACATTGAGAGTGTGATTAAGCACAATCAATAGTGTTTTATCAAAGGCTCAAATGAAAACATTAATCCCGAGCTGACTTGCATGATAAAGTGTACACTGCTGCAGCAAACCACAAACTCACTGACACCATAATGCAGTCAGTCTGACCTCTTCAGCTCATTTACAACATCCAATGTCACCACTTCTCTCACTCCACAATGGTTTGGGCGTAGTGATTTCTGGAAAGATGACACATTTATTGTGTTCTAAAACTGAGTGATGAGATGATGCCATGTGTTGTCACGTGCTGCCTTATAGCAATTGATTTCTAATTATTCAGATTTCAGCTTCAGTTTGCTAAAATTACCTCTGCAGTGCATAAGTTATGAGTCAGGCTAAAGCAGCCTTGAAAGTGTGAGGCCCCTTGTAGAAACACACTCTGGATGGAATGAAGGCGGAATGAGCAGTTTTCTCTCTGTTAAAGTAAAAAAATTATTCTCAGTGGAAGGAATTTTATGACTAAATTAAACCTCCACCTATTATAAGTTGTTGGGAGTACTTGGCCTGCACTTAGCCCTGATCCAGGCCTGTTTTAAATATTTCACTTACTCAAGCAGTTATAAAATGTGTTGTGCTGGAATAACGGAAATGTGAACTTACTGTAGTAACATTTGTACTGTTATACACAGTAGAAACTGCAATACAGAAATCAACAGAAATCAACAGCAATCTATGTCCTTCTGAATTAAAAGAATATGTGAGAAAACATACTTACATACATATTCTGTCCAGTTCATTCCAGCGCAGCAGGGCTTTTCTTTATTTTGAACTATCCCACCTTAAAAATAAATTATAGTTTATTTCAACTTTATTTTGTAGCCTTCACTTATATTTACTGTCACACAGACAAGTTGTAAACATTTCCTCAGGATAATGAAATGGATGCAAACAAATTGTTCTCTCTCTATAATAAAGACAATAACATGCAATCTGAGACCTGCATCGTAAAGCAAGTTCAACTTTGTCTGGCTAATTCTGAGTTACCTACCTTAACTTATCCTGGTACTAGGAAGTAGGTTATCAGTTTGTTAAACCTTAGCTTTTAAATGCTTTCATATGATCAAGTTTTTAATTAGAGACAGAGAGAATCATCAACAATGTAGCCTAAAAGATATGTGCAGAAAAGTTTGTGAAAAAAAATAATGACATTCCTCCGGGATGCTCTCAAAACTAGAATAGAATAAGTAAAAGTCAGTAAGTAAAATATCAGTTCCTGGTAACACTTAATTGATACCCTGAAGAGGAATTTCAGGTTCCACAGCAGTTGAGTAAAGAATGCATCAAATTAAAAAATCTAAACAGAATAATCTATAGTACTATAAGTATAGTAAAATAACTATAACTAGCAATATTAGTAAATATTGAAACATAATTGGGGAGGTGAGATGCAGTAGATAACAAAGTGTGTTACTCCACCAGAGGCAACAGCAACACAAAATTGACAGATGTCTTAAACTGAGGCAAACTGGCATCTGTCTGAATCACTTGAGTTTGCTTGGAGCGACAGACACAGAATTTTGATCACAGCTGAAACAAAGGACCTGAGGCAGCATTCCCACACACACCACAGGTGGAGCAGCCCCATCTGTCTGTCCACACCAGCTGAAAACCATCCAGGAGAGCTGGGACTAAGTTAAATCAGCCATGAACCACTTTGGTCCGTGATCGGCCCCATTTTATTAGGGAGATTGTGTCAGTTTTTCTCAGCAAGTTACTCCAGCTTTGCAGCTCCGTCTCCTCAGCATTAGGTCTCCCTCCTGAGAGTATCGAAAATAATTTGCCTACTTTTCACTGCTGTTTTATGTTTAATACCTCCACCAAAAACTTTTATCCCACATCTGTTGGTTCTTTCACTCATTGCCCCAGTAACATGTCTTCAGTATCAAACCTACTTAGGAGCATGTTTATTCTGAAGTTTAGCTCTTGTGAACGATGTAAAATAGAAAAATGTATGCATGTCCTATCCACTGAAAATGATAAGATGAGTTTATACTGTAAGGATCACATAATTCACATACAGAATATGTCACTTGACATACATTTACTGTACCTGCAGTAAAGTTTCCACTGTGACCTCCTGCCTGTGATCCAGAGGAGGAAGCCCTTCCAGTGCATTCACCTTCTATAATGTGTTGATAAGCATTCTGTCCTCTTGGTATCACATCTGGTCCTTCCCCTTTTCCTTATGTCTTTGTCTTTAAAGCAAATATGAAGCTAGTTGTAGGTTTAAAATGTTTGTAGTAGAAGTACCAAAAATACTTTCTCTCCGGTTGTGTTAAACAGTATATGGCCTATAAGTGGACAGAGATACTTAACTTGTGATCTCAATAATGGCAGGAAAAGAAAAAATTACATCCATGGCTTTTCCCAGCTTCCATACTGTGCAGATGTAGATTCATGACACAAAATATTATATTTTTTTATTGCTACTAGCTAAATGGTGCATTAGTTAATAGAATAAAATGGATGGTGGTGACTCAAAATCTTCTTCTCAGTATTCAGGTTTTAAAGTGATGGTCTCCTCAAATCTGCTCATGATTTCAACTTAATGGGACATGAGGCCGCTTACGTTATCATTTTTGGAGTACTTGTAATTTTGTACATTGTCAGTAAATTTTAAAGTGTTGCAAATTTAAAGTGCTACTTGTAATGCAGTATTTTATTTCTTAGGCAGGTAGTTACACTTTCACTTGAGTATTGTTTGGTGCTCTGTCTCTTCATAGATGACGTGAGGAAGACTCTACGCAGAATCAACCCACGGAAGGCTGCTGGTCCAGACAACGTTCCTGGCAGGGTGCTCAGGGAATGCGCAGAACAGCTCATGGATGTCTTCACCGACATCTTCAACATCTCCCTGAGCAGCGCCATTGTTCCCATGTGCCTCAAGTCAACAACCATCGTGCCGGTTCCGAAGACGTCTACTGTCTCCTGCCTCAATGACTACTGCCCTGTTGCACTCACACCCATCATCATGAAGTGCTTCGAGAGGCTGGTCATGAGGCACATCAAGTCCCAGCTTTCACCCTCACTGGACCCTCTGCAGTTTGCGAATTGTCCAAACCGTTCCACGGACGATGCCATCACCACTACTCTCCACCTGGCCCTCACCCATCTGGACAACAAGGACACATATGTTCGAATGCTGTTCATAGACTTCAGCTCAGCATTCAACACCATCATTCCTCAGCAGCTGATTGGGAAGCTGAGCCTACTGGGTCTGAACACCTCCCTCTGCAACTGGATCCTTGACTTCCTGACTGGGAGACCTCAGTCA